>JAJIBD010008341.1:0-65722 GCA_021461705.1 Cryptotis parvus
GCCCTGGATGGTTGATGGTCTGACATAGAAAAAGACTGGTATGAACCCAGAGCCATGACATAGCCTGGCAAGCTACACATGGTGTATTCAATATGCCAAAAACAGTAACAATAATGGAGCTCATTCCCAACAAATGGAAATGTTACTGGCACCCGCTCAAGCAAATCAATGAACAATAGGGAGACAGTGAGCGTGAGCAGTGACACTATACTATATACAATAGTATAAGCAATATTGTCTTGTTGAAAAAAAGTAAACCATCTGAAAAACAAATATAGGATAGTTTTTCATTTAATTGTATTTAAAAAAAAATACATTTAAAAATGAACAGAGTTTTTGAAAGCCATATCATATATTCATCTCTGTCTACAGGATAGATCTCTGTACACATATGTATGTATATGTATGTGCATATATGTATGTATAAGTATGTATATATATGATATAGGACATAGGATGTATATATATATATATTGACATATATGTCTACAGGATAGCTCTGTTGACACATGCACGCTACATATATATTAATTCATATATATATGATTTTCTATTTTCTACAGGACAAACTCTTGCTTTATTACAATTGTTTTAACCAAATATGTTTAGTTTGTAAGTCAAGAAAACTTAAGAATGATATTCTTAACCACCTCCCCCTGACCATCTCCAAATGTCTAAGTTAGTGATTGTCTTCTTAAGGAAATCCATGCACATTTTGGAAAATGAATGGAACCTTTCAAAATAAACATTTAAAATTATAATTTACTTGATCTAATAAATGAATTATAGCTATTGTCAGAGCATTTCCCTCTAGAATATGTTGATTTTCCAACAATTTTAAACTTATGAAAATTTATTTGCAAGTTTAACATTGTGGAATATATAAACTCTTTAAGATTCAAATATAGTTCACAGCCAAGAAAAAATCAGTCAAATTCCATGTAGCAACCAAAATAAAAATGTAGGTTTTGTCCTAAAAAAATCTGCTTAGTTAACCAGACTTACAGGAAAGGAACAAGATAATATAATTATACTGTAAGACAAACAAATGATAACATTGGGTACTCTCATAAGGTAACTAACACAATTTTTTAATTGTGTTAGATAGATCCTTTTGGATCTATCTGAGACTTTTTCTAGGAGTATCATGAAAAAACTGTGTTGAGAATATATTTAGAGAAATTGTGCTGTTAATTTCAAACAGTGAGTTCAAAGATAATAATGAACTGGCAGTTGAGAACAATGAACATTTCTTTTCTAAATTATATTATATACATTAGCACATATATCTATATATCCATCTATTTATCTACCTATGAACTTTCCATTAGGCAAAAATGTGTAATTACCAATATCACAGCATATACATTTAGTAATGCTATCAATGTTTTTACCATTTGCTCAATAAGACAGGCTCTTCCAAAACTTTTAGAAAATTCTCAGATTCAGCTTCAGGTCTTCTTGCAATAAATACGTCTTTGAAAGAAGCCATTTTGCAAATGAAAATTTCTATTCATCATTATTCTCCAAACTCAAGCAGTTGCCCAGTATCTGAAAGAAACAAAAAATTTACATGAAGCCAGAACTCATTTCCCCAACTTTTTATTGTGGGAAGAAGACCTGCAGAAGAAAGTAGAGCTAGAAAGAACCTAGTACTCTTATAAAAACAAAAGGAAGACTAACCATGCAGGCAGATATTCTGTAAAATAATTCATCTCACAATCAGTACTTTGAAGAATGTTTAGAAAGGGAACAGATATGAAACTATTGGTACTCATTAAATTTTGAGGAAAATTGAAAGTAAATCAAATAAATGGTATAGATCAGAGGATCAGAGTGATATTACAGCAGGTAGAATATTTGCCTTATGCTTGGCTGATCCAACTTTGTTCTGAAAGGAACAGATTCCCCCTAGCAGAGATCCGTAAAGCCAGTACAATATGTCCCTCCACCCCAGATGCTGATGCCTCTCCACCCAGGAAACCAGCCAGGATAAGATAACAAGATGGGCCTATGGGATGAGGGGGTTGTGAGAGATGACCCGATGTGCGTGCAAGTCGTGCCCTGCCTGCTTATACGTGTGAGATGTGCCCTGCCTGCTTTCTCTTGTAAAATCATACCCTAATGCTGACCTCTGAACCTATAGGTTAAGAAGTGATGTACCTTTGAATGGATAGGCTGGACAGGTATGGCGTTACAAATTCATTGGTTATGTACTGTGTGGGCTCTGCTGTAATGGTCAGTAAGAGCCTATATAAGATCCCCCCTTAAGGAGGCTCATGGTCTTGTCTGCCTAATCGGGCCTGCATATCCATGTGGGAGCCTGACCCTGGCTTGCCAGTCCAATAAACTCTGCTTTGTTAATTGCATGCTTGTGTAATTCTCTGTCTCTCGAAAGGGATATGATTCTCGACCCTAACAGTTCCTGGCATCCCATATGGTCCCCAGAGTCTGTCAAGAGAGACCCATGAGGGCAGAACCAGGAGTAAGTCCTGAAGGCACTGGATGTGGCCCCAAAACAATAACAAACAAATAAATAAATGAAACAACAGAATAAAACATCATTGACTTTGAGAGTAATGACAGAAAAACTTTAATAATTGTGCTTAGAATTTGTACCTTGAGATATTCTTATTGATAAAACTTAGTTCTATTAATCTTCCCTGTGCAAGGTAAGGGAAGAAAATGTCAACTGTGAAGAGAACACTAGATTCCAGAGTCATTCCTTGATGGAAAAATGTCTAACTTTAGTAGACTGGTATTGGAAGTCAGGCTGCATCATGTATGATTGAAAGGAGTGAGTTCAAAATTGTATTTGGTTTATCTCAATTTATATTTGTAAGAGATAAGTGACTCAACTTTAAGTTTTCTATAAAGAATTGTCATTAAATAACTTCTCTCTAAGTTATAATTCTATAAACAGACAATTCAATGGTAAATATAAAATTCTCAAGTTTTGATATGAGGAAGTAGATTATATTATTTTGAAAACACTTATTTTACTATATAAATAACAGTAGCAGATTTAAAAGTTTCAGTGTTTGTGGCCTATGTGTAGTCATGGAAAGTCATTGATATTGAAAAATGCATCAGCTAGATGTTAAGGGGCCGATTTTTGCCACCACCCAGAGTCAAGAGTTGGCATGTGGAATTGAAGCACAACTCAGCGCTGAGGTTTCCCTAGTTGGAACCACTCTCTGGGCTTGGAACAACAAATGAGGCTAAAGGCAAAGTTTTTATACATTTTGCAGCAAAAGCAGTTGGTTAATATCCTTTTTCATAGGTCAGACCTAGCAAAGTGGGGTACAGAAAAAAAATAGGCATGCATTAGTTTAATTTTCCTCCAGTAATTTCTCAACCCTAGGTAGACATTACATACATTGTGATTTTTCCCCATAAACTTTCCCTTTTCAAGTCCTGACATTCTTTAACCCTTTCCTTTTCTTTGAATACATATACTTACTTACCTTTCTAAACTACTTGCTTTTCCTTTACAGTGGACAAACACATTTTTACTAAATGCTTAAAATGTTAGACATAATCTTTACATTTGCTAGAATAAATGGTTCTCATTTCAAAATTCTTGAGAGCAATGAACTTTTGCACAAACAACAAAAAGTGTGGGTGAAATGCTAATGGAATGTTCTATTTATTTTTTTAGTGAAGAAAAGAAGGGAAGGGCTATAGTCATTTCAGGTCTGACAGTATTTCTAAGATACAGAGCACTGCTCAGTGGTGATCATATGTGGCTGGCTACATGAAGTTACAATTTGCTATAACCTACACTTCCCCAAACCATCACAATAAACTGGTCTTTGAACTCTAGTGGTATGTCCTCCAATAACTCCTCTTGATTGAACTGTAAAAAGGGTAAGCCATTTTATGAGATTTAAGGACTAGGTCTTAACAGATAGAGTAAGGATTTCTTTATTTCTTTGGGTAAGAAAAAGGAGTCTCAGAGAATATTAGTACTTCTGGTAAGATCATCATTTACATCAATATCAGGAGAAAAATTAAATATCTCTGAACAACTTACTGATGTAAGTAGACACTCTTATCATCTAAGTTTTCACTGTTTCCTGATTCCCTTCCATTCCTTTATTTGTAGAAGAATCAGCTATTTAAATACAATGGGGCTTAGTCCTGCCTTTCTATTTTTAAGGTGATTGCTGAGGGCTATACACATTGCATAATGGGCACACTGAAATTTAAGTACTGGGTCTATGACTTTTAAGAAGAGTTTTGAGATTGAACGAAAATAATACAGATCTAGTTTTCAAAGGAACTATTTTGAAAGGAGCAGATGAAAACCTAAGAACTCTGGACAGTTTTGACTTGTGATACTAGCAAGGGAAAAATAGTGCATTTGTGCCATGAAAAAAATAGCAGTTAAGTTGTAGACATCAAATCATAGAAATCATACAAGTAGGTTATGCTGGCATTCAGATCCCTAATTCTGATTGTCATGAATCCTGACTGCATCTGTGTCCTTAAGATCAGAAGTCACTCCTAGATTCTTTAATTCTTTTTCTGTATCAGTAGTTTTGATGTAGCTAGACCTCCATGGGTGGCTTATATGAGGAGGGGAAGGGAGAGAGATGGTCGCTTTTGAACGAGGAAGCCTCAGTTTCCCCTTGCCAACCTGAGAGAAGCCCAGAGTTTCCCCTTGTCAGCAGTTCCGTTTCTCGACATTGACCTACCCCACCTCATCCTAAGGCCCTATCTTCAACATTCCTGGTTTCCCCAGGACCATACAAATCTGTCTGGAACTAGGACTCACAAGACAGATAACAAACAATACCTGAGGCAGATAGCTGGAAAGACTCAAACTAACGAGACCACCTCAAGCTATACCACCCTGAAGATTTCCAGCATTCTCTGTAATACTTTGTTGATAATGCAAAAGTCTTTTAAAAGAGCCTAAACAAGACTCCTTTACTTTTAACTTAGTCCTATATTAAGTTTCTCCCCGCGAGGAGTTCCTTTCCTTTCTCCTCTACTTTCTTTTTTTTTTTCTGGTTCCAACCTTTTTTATTCTTTTTTAATTTTTAAAATTACAAAGATATACAATTAAAAAAGTTCATATTTGGGTTTTGGTCATACAGTGTTCCAGCACCCATCCAGCCACCAGTGCCCATCTCCCACCACCAATGTCCCCGGTTCCCTCCACCCTCCCCAGCCCACTTCCAGGGCAGGTTCTTTATTTCTTTCCTTTCTCTCTTTTCTCTTTTCCTTCCCTTCCAGACTATGGATTACAGAACATACATTAAAGGGTTGTCATGTGTATCTTTTTGCCTCTATTTAATGCTCAGTTCTAGGTTGGCATTAGTACCCTCGACAATTGTTAGCACACTGTTCCATTTTCTGTCTTACCTAGCCTCTGACTCCCACATGTTTGTGATAATTTCCACCTTTGACAAGACCTCCTGATACATGTTTCACTTGACCTTGGATATTGGTATCATAATATGTACATATATATTTATGTTATGCAAATAAATACAATCATTCTGTATCTGTCTCTCTCCTTCTGGATAATTTCACTCAACATAATAAACTCAAGGCGTGAGCCTCGGAGACCAAATGTCCATCCATTTATAGGCAAATTTTATAACTTCATTTTTCCTAACAGCTGCATAGTATTCCATTGTGTAGATGTACCAAAGCTTGTTTATCCAGTCATCGATTTTCGGCACTCTGGTTACTTCCAGATTCTGGCTATTGTGAATAATGCTGCTATGAACATAAAAAGTAGGGATGGTGTTTCCGCTGCGTATTTTTTGGTTTCCCAGAGTAGATTCCCAGGAGTGGTATGGCTGGATCAAATGGGAGTTCAATTTCCTAGTCTTTGGAGGAATGTCCATATTGTTTTCCAGAAAGGCTGTACCAGCTGGCATTCCCACCAACAATGGATGAGTGTCCCCTTTTCCCCACATCCACGCCAGCACTCCTCTACTTTCAAATACACTTTTCTACTTTCCAACTCTGAGTCTGAGCATATTTATTATTCAATATTTTCATTCTTGAAAATACTGAAGAACCTGGGAATTGCAACCAAACACAGAGACAAGCCGCTGCTTGCTTTTGCCTCACCTGCATCACTTTCTCCCCAGCCGCCTCTGCTGCCCCAGACCAACTGGACAGGCTAAGGACTGATAAAGTCTGTGATGAGCCCTGCTCTGTGTGTGCCTGACACCCACAAGCCATACAAAGGTGGTCTTCAAGCTACACCTGATTCACTTGATCTCTAGGCACGGGAGTTGATCCCCATCACCCAAGAGTTCTCGGGAGCCACGGAGTCAGGCTGGAGCAAGAAATTGCTCTTTGCAGTAAAGGAATGTCAGCGTTAAGCCTTGCCCAGGTTTTCCTCAGAGTTCTTCTCTCCCTCACAGAAAAAAAAAGAATTTTCAGGAGTAGACGAGCAGTAAAACAAAAATACATTTTATTATGGAGGTTTTAGGACGAGAGGAAGGAGGAAGGAAAGAGAATAACACACTCAAGCGAGACCAAGGGCTGCTCCAAAGGCAGAGAGCAAGCCCTGACTGATTTCCAAAGGGGGCTTTTATCTTCTTGGGCTGGAATGCTTTGGCATCTTCTGCTAAGTCAGATTAATGGGGGGGGGAGGTTAAGGGCTGGGTGGAACAATAAACCCAACTTTCTCAGGGTCTATTGTTGGTTAATGGGTCCTATCAAGTCTTCATTCCTGGTTCCAAAGGCGATAGCCTAATGGCCACAGTTCACCAGTTCACTACCATGCAGGCCCCCACCCCATGTACCTGCCTACATCAGTTTTACTTACAATCAAAAGAACCTATGTAACAAACAAAACCTTGCAATGATCAAAAGAACACATTTAGTTTTTAAGTTAAAAGCAAAGCAAGAAATCTTTATTTGGGTATATGAAATTTCCCATCCTAATAAAACTGCACCAGCACTTTAGTAAAGAAACCATGTTAGCCTACAAACATGAAACCGTAATTATGGGTTACTATGATTTTGCAGGCTACTATGCTAATGAAGACATAAGACTAAAGCAGATGATGTTGAAAAGACCTTTCTTGAAAAATTCACCAGGTGTTCCAAGAAAGAGCTACAGTTGTCTGTGGCAGTGTCATTTTAAATAGCATAACTATTTGAATCGTATGTTCATATGAGTATAGCATAGCAGAGCATAAGTCTTTGTATCATATGTTCAGCAACAGTCCTGTCTCTACTGTCATGAATTATTATTCCTAACAATTATAAAACTCCAGAGACATGCAGGTTTTGTTTTAGTATTTTCATGTAGTTTTAACATCGCAGAGTGAACCATATTGACAGTCAAGAAAGATTTCTTGATTTTTTCCCCATGGTCAGAAATCAAATCACTTGAGGTTATTTAAATGAGTATTTAAACCTTCATAATCTTCTGTGTTAAGGTCTGTCAAGAGTTTTACTGTTCTCGGTTAAGAACACTCATGTAATAAATCCTTTCAGAATGGCCTTCTTTACACAAAATGGAAGCCTCTAAAACCAGCAGCTATTATATCAAATAGACATTTTTTAATAGCCTTTCATAAAAGTTTATTTTGTCACATATACAACCAATTATAGTGCCTATTGAATAATATCATGTGGTTACTAAGGCAGAGAATTTGAGTATAATAGAGGAAGAAGAACTATTTTAATTTTATAGCTCCTTTTTCTAATTAGAGTACTGATGAATATAGTTGTAACCATTTTCTGACCTAAAAAGTAAGATTGATAAGCTATTCAAATAAAAAAGAATACCATGTCCCTGCCCTTTGAGGTGTTGCAGGTGTGGCACTGCATCGGCAGGTGACAGAGAGCAGACAGGCTTGTCTATATCCCAGGCTCTGCTCCATGGGCCCTAGATGGTTGATGGTCTGCCATAGAAAAAGACTGAGCCACCTGAGATGAACCCAGAGAAATGGCAAAGCCTGGCAAGCTACCCGTGTTGTATTCGACATGCCAAAAGCAGTAAAAATAATGGATCTCATTCCTAATGAATGGACACGTTACTGGCACTGCTTGAGCAAATCAATGAACAACGGGAAGACAAGTGATACAAGTGATACTAGTGATATATTATGTTAATTTGGTGTTGATGCTTTCATATAAAAATGATGTTTAAAGTCTAAAGAGTTAAAATTCTATGCATGTCACTTTAATTTTTCAATTTTTTTTAATTTTTAGTTATTGTCCAATGATGACTCAACACTTACCAATTTATTTAAATATTCGCTTAGCTTACTTTTTTTTTTGGGTGGGAGTGACACAACCTACAGTATTCAGGGATTACCTCTGGCTCTCTGCTCAGTGATCACAACTGACAATATTCATGGACCTTATGTGGCACCAGGGATCAAAGTAGGTTTAGCTGTGTGCAAGACAAGTACCTTAACTCTGTGTCATGTCTCCTGCCTCACAATCTACTTTTCCTTTCCTATGAGCTTTGTTTATGTCATGTGCATATCATAGAGGCTCAGAATCTCTTTTGAAATCACACTAACCTTTTATATGGCAGAGTGACTTAACCTTAAGATACAGATAAATAGGAAGAGTCTCACAGTGTAAGCATATTGGGCCCATTGCAGATGAAAATCACTCTTCACAGTTGGCATTCATCCTCTTTTTTGGAAATTTGTTTCCTCCTAAATTTAAAACACCTCAAAAACTAATTTTCTTAAGTAACTACCATCTCTAGTATAATACTTCTTAAGTATGGTTTCTCATTCTTGAACTTACTTTGATACTTAGTACCCACTTAGTCTAATTATTGTAGTGAAGATCTAAATATGGAATAATAATAGCATCCTTTAAATGTCTAACATTTCCCTCCTAAAATGCTAATGACAATTTGCATTGCAAAGAAATTCTAGACTTCTTGCTGGATCACTGACCTCAGCTAGTACAGAGAGACAGGAGACAAGTAAATGTGAAGGAAATAGAAGTTTATTGGTGTATGCTTCCAGATGGGCCCTACTGGCTTCGTGAGGCTGGGATAGAACCACACCTTGGGAGAGACTAAACAGGGATTTTAAGTTGTCTCTGTGGCTAAAGGAACCAAGAGTAGTGGAACCAGTGTGTTTATCTGACTCCTATTATCTGTAGGGAGCCAATGTGAGGGAAACATAGAATGCAGTTTGGTAAATTCCTGGTGCAGGTGGGCTGAGTCCTGTCTTCCGTTCTTGGGGCAAGGTTATTTCTGATTCTCAGAATGTTGCTGTCTCATCAGCCAATTGCTGTTTGGTCCCAGTTGTCATTTTCTCTGAAAACACCTCACACTCCTCCACTTGTTTGTAATACTCAGTAAAAGTATTTCACTTTCTTTTTATATCAATTATGAAAGATTAGTGTTTAAACACTACCTATTTTTAATCCCTTTCTAGAAAATTTGTACATTATTTTCTTTTTTATCCCTGGGGTTATATTTTTTTAAATTTATGTGTTAGTTTTTGCTTCCCTACAAAGGAATTAAAAATTGTATTGCTCAATATACAGAGTTCCTTTGAAAAATGTATGCTTTTCTTTAAGTGAAGGAAAGTTTTTATCTTCTATAAATTTGTCTTTTCCTACCTCTATTTCTACTTGCAACTCTCTTTAGGAAGACAGGAAAATACCTGTTTCATAAACTTTTACAGAATTTTTAACACTTAGGGAATTTATTTGGTCGACATTAATCTATGGTTTGGAGGTATAACTCTGGTGATAAAGCATAAACTGCACATTTGAGGTCTTGGGTTTATTCCTGGTATATCAGGTCATGCCTCCCTTACCCCCATCCCCAAACACACTGCATTAAACCACTAGGGAAAAAACCATTATATTCTACTAAACAGCCCTATGCCGAGTAAAAAAAAAAGCAACAAATTTAGATCTATTTTCTTTCTTTCTTTTTTTTTAAGTCTATTTTCAATATCTCACAAACTTTGTATTGTTCTCTGGTTGCTCCTTATTTTAGAATCAGAGCGTGTTTTCTGCAGCAGCACATTCTGTAATGTGTTTGAGGACACTAATCAAAATTTTTCCTCTTTGTTCCCTAAATTATCAGTTCTCTTCTGTGTCATTTGTTCTGTCTTTAAGGTCCTTTATTTCATGATTTTACTGAATCATGCTGACTCTGTGTTTCCTATACATAATATTAAGGTAGAAGGCAAAAGGTTTCTCCTATAATTATATAGCCTACACCTTACAAAGCATAATTCCCAGTAGATAGACTGATAAAGATTCAGTTTCTGACTTCAGTCATTTTTCTTTTTCTACAATACTTTGAACCCTGACAAGATGGAAGTCCGGATGTGGAAAATCTTGTCAGAACCCCACCCAGCAGATGAGCATATCACAGCCCTGCTTGGATGGCCGCTTGCAGCTGCATGGTTGATCAATAAATGCTATATTTAGAAGTGACTACAAGAGTATGCCACCCACATGACAAGCCTGGCAAGCTGCCTGTGTTGTATTTGATATGCCAAATACCAATAACAATTATATTAGTTCATTCCCATGACCTAATGTAATGGTTTGAAACTCTTTATGTTCCTGGAGCAAGCAGATGCACTTGTGCTTTACTAGCATGCGACAGGACATATGGAGATATTACTGGTGCCTGCTCGAGCAAATAGATGATGAACGGGAAGATAGTGATAGTGATAGTGACTTTGAACCCTCCCTTCCCATATTTTCCTTGGACATTATCCAGGATGGGCCTAATTAAATCTTGCATTACTCTGTATGGAAGTATTGATTCACTCATCTACATGCTTTCTTCCTTTTTACTGCATCCCTACTTTAGTTGGTGCTGTTTGAAGGGGGCTACAAAACAATTGGCTTGGGTACTTATTGTGGAGTCACACATCAGGTTGTGGTACACTTTCTGCTGGTGAGCCAGTAATCTTGATCATTTGTAATGTATAAGAAATGTAGAAGTCTAATAGAGTCATGTGAAGGCATAGAAATTCTTTGATAATAAATTAGAGGCAACCTGCTTGAATTCTAAAGAAAATAAAAACATGTTCAAAGACATTGTGGAAGAAGGAAAATGATATTGGATTTGATTACTGCATATTGGCATTTCAGATTCTTTCAGTCTTCTACAGCAGAGGCCTCAAGATACTCATGACTCAGCATTTAATAGAGGCAAAAAAGATACACATGAAAACCCTTTAATGTATGTTTTGTAATCCATAGTCTGGAATGGAAGGAAAAGAGAAAGAGAGAGAAAGGGAAAGAAATAAAGAACCTGCCATGGAGGAGGGCTGGGGGGAGGGGAGGGAACCAGGGACGTTGGTGGTGGGAGAGATGGGCACTGGTGGAGAGATGGGTGCTGGAACACTGTATGACCAAAACCCAAATATGAACTTTTTAATTGTATATCTTTGTAATTGTAAAAATAAAAAATTAAAAAAAAAACTCATGACTCTCAAAATTAATTCACCTTTTGCTTTTCCACATAACATTACATGGACTCTTTGTATATACATATTGACAAAATCTAAAGAACAGTTTGAGATAATTAAAATCAAGTACATTCTGGAAAAGGATGAGTTACTAGAAAAGACTTTAAATGTATTAAATGTGTTTGGGCCTGCAGGAAGAGTGCTGCATTTCACACTGCCAATCTAGGTGTAAACCTGGCACCACATATAGACCCCCTGAGTATTGCCCTCCTAGGAACTAGAATTGGAGCTCAGGATAGATGTTCACCTTCATTTTTCCCAATAAGCTATACATGCTTTTAAGAACCAACATTATGATCTCTGGTAATAAACTCATCTTGCTGTTCACCTAAATCAACAATGGTTATGTCTCAATGGATAGGACATTTTGACATAGCTAAACTGAAGTCTTCTTTAATTTCTCTTTCTAATCTCAATAACCCAGAATTCAAAGGATTTTCCCCTAATTTTTCTCTTTTTTATGGAAAAGTAGGTTTTAAATATGTGGATGCAGAGCTGAATGTATTTTAAATTTCATAAAAATGCATAGTATTCATATCTTCTTAAAAGTTATGAAGCTCTTGTGGTTGAAAATTAATCTAAAGCCTCTGGATAAAGCAGAGGAATTGACTCTTTCCTACGGATGTTGAGAAGAAATAACTGCTGAGGCAGGATCTGCAGCCCAACCCAACTATGTGAGCTGGTTCAATGTGTCAGGTCTCTGTTAACCTTGTCTCTTTGCTTTTTCCTTACAGAAATTGATTGCTGCTTCAGGTATTGACACCACTTCTGTGCTCAAGGTTGAAAGAAGGAAACTAAGAGAAGTGTAATTTCAGTTTTCCATTCATTAAAAAGATTTTTTTTCCTCTGGAACACTGTTTCTACCTCATAGTCCCAAAACTGCCGAAACGTCCTAATCCAAGGTGGGTTGGGAAAAAATGATGATTTTTGTCTGGGATAAGAAAGAATGTTTTGAGTTGAGAAAAAATTTGGAATAACTGTTGTCCATGGTGTAGTGGTGGGGGGCTTAGGGTTGACGAGTAGAAACACACAACATTCTAGAAACTCAGGAAGTGAATGCAAGAAGAGAAATCGGCCAGATTCAAGCATACTAACCCAGAAAAAAGTCATGAACTTATCAATACCATTCCCATATATGGGCTGTGATGATCTATATAACTACTGCCAGTTAAGGGGGGCAGGGATGGGGAAGAGGAGAGTGGGTAGAAAATGAGGGTCTTTGGTGGTGGGAGCACAATGGTGGTGGGATTGGTGTTAAATGATGAATCGAAAAAACAAACAGCAAACAAAATCCCACAAATACATTTACCAAACTGTTTTGGTCCCCAGTTAAAAAAAGTGGAGTGGGAAATAATCCTCTTTCAAATATGGGCTATAAAGAAACATAGTAAGGGAACAACAAATGACCAAAGGCATCAGAACGAAAGATTTAGCCTACAAAATAGCACTTACATGGTGGGCACTGGGACGCATTTAGTACACTGGGAAAAGGGAAGTGGGAACTCTGGTGGTAGATAAGGTGTTGGGATATTGAGAAGTATAATTGCAGTATTGTAAATCAGGTACATCAATAAAAGTGATTTTAAAAACAGAAAAGAAGAATGTTCCTTGATGTAAAATTATATTTGGCTGTTAAAGAAGGGAGATATTAACATTTATTTTAATGGTAATTTACTTGCCATTTACCTAGTACACCTGAGGTGCACACATGCACACCCACTGAGATACGACTTTTCAATTTGTATTTACCATACTTAGTTACTTACAAATTTTACATATTTTCTCTTATAAATTATAATAGTTTAAAGTATAGTCTTTATTTCTCAACAATATTTGCAAGATGAATTCTTCAGGTAGCAGGTTCCAAAAGAAAAAAAAGTCTAGGAATACTTATTAGAGTTTCTGGGACATTTATGTAAGATTGGGAAGGTATCATAGCCCCCTATAAGAGAGGAGCTCTGGATTTATTTGGTCCCAGAGGGAAAGAGATTTGGAAGTAGAATGGTGCTCCAAAGTTGTACTAAAATCAAAGGTACCAATAAAACCTTGGTACTCCATACCTCTCTCAACAGATACGAGCCCTGTGGTTCTGGGCAAGGAGGATCTGTTCAGCTAAGACTATCTCAGAGCAGTCACCACAGAAGGGAGATCTGATGACCTAGCGCCAGGGCAACTTGTCTTCCATAGCTTCACTGAAAGGAATCTTCGTTATGGGTCTCCCTTCTTAGCAAGAAAAATATAAAACATAAATAAAGATGCTAATATTGTATATCTAGCCTTTGTTGCTTAACATATTTTATTGTAAAGTCACAACATTTCTCAAGATGTGAACCCAGTCTTAAGCATTGTGAACTTACATATCTATATGTATATATAAACATATGTATACATATACGTTTATGTATACATATAAGTATATGTATATGTATACACACACATACTTACATACATATATATGATGCCAGTGGCAAAAGGAGCAATAGCAATTACATGGTTCAGAGTTAAGGGTTAATTACATTGATGTTTAGTCTTTGTAAAGAAACTGGATAAATCTATGGTTTTAAAAACACTAAAAAATGTATTATCTAGTCCATAGATAACAAAATAAGGTTAATATATTTGCTCCCCCAAACACATTTTTGGGGGCACACCTGGTGAAGCTATGCTCAGGGTGTGTCCAGGATGCTTCTAGCTCAGTGCTCAGGAATCACTCCTGGCTGTGCTCAGAGGCCCATATAGGATGCCAGGGATTAGCTGCAGGTTGACCATGCACTCCAGGAAGTGCCTTAGCTACTGTACTGTCTCTTCAATCCCACTCCCAAAACATCTTAAATCATGGACATATTTGTTTTTGGATTAAAATGTCTGTTGCCACATAAAATTTTAAGACCTTATTATTGTTAAATAGCCGGGGGCCCAGCTAGGAACCTAAAGTTCAGGATTTTCTGTAAGTAGATTGTATACCAGAACCTGTGAGAGTAAAACCTTTCAAAAGTGCACTGGACATCTGAGTTTCATCCATTCCCCATCAGCTTTGGTGGTAGAAGGGAACTCGTTTCCTGATATCATTGGGAACTCCAGCGGCTCCCGACAGTAGACAAGTCATTTTTGGCTATATATGGTGATTATCACCATGGTGTTGCTGCAGTGCCTGGCTGAGTAGAAAGATGGCAGACAGCAGTCAGGCTTGTCTACACCCAGGGCTCTGCCCGTGGGCCCTGGATGTTGATGGTCTAACAAAGAAAAAGACTGGGCCACCTGGGATGAACCCAGAGCCATGGCAGAGCCTGGCAAGCTACCTGTGGTGTATTTGATATGCCAAAAACAGTAACAATAATGGACCCCATTCCCAACGAATGGTGACGTAACAGGTAGCACTCGAGCAAATCATTGATCAACAGGAAGACAAGTGATACAAGTGATGAGCATATGTATTTGTTAATAAGATATATATGAATAAACTGAACATACAAATGAAAAACAAACATACTTATGAATGAAAAGTCAGTTGCTTGCCAATTTCCATAGAGCTTAAATTATTTTTTTCAGGATAATTAAATACAAAAAATGAAATCCTAAAGTAAATATCCTGAAATAAAAATTATTTATTTCAGGATAATTAAATACAAAAAATAAAGTGTCTATTTAATTTTCCTCAGTTTAAAAAAAATTAAAAAAAAATAATTTTCCTCAGTAGTTTTTATATATAAGGAAAGTCATACCAAAAAGCCTTGAGATTTTCATTACTGTTTTATAAGTTTATCATTTTTTAAGATTTTGAGAAAGTTTTATCTCCTTTTATATCACATTGTACCTAAAAAAAAAAACCATGATTTTGGGCTATACCTAGTTTTTATCAGGGGCTATTCCTGGTTTGGTCTGTAGGGGATTGGTACTTGAAGATCTCCCCCTGGGAGTTCTTAGGGGACTATATATGTTAGTATATATAGGGAACTATATATGAGGATTGAAATAACATTTCCTACATGTAAAGCATTCATTCCAGTCCATTAAGTTATCTGTTCTGCCCTGTTACATTTGAGAACTCATGGTATCAAAATTATAACTAAATATATAAGGAGTGACCAAATGATTTATGACGCTGTTATTTAAAGACAAAAAACCTGTTTTCATGATGGTTTTGAAATACAGTTGTTGAAAAAAATGCTATTTAGTGTTTTTTTTTTAATTAAGGGTGAGAAAAGCTGTGGATTTAATTAAGGGTAAAAAAGAGCATCATTATGCCCTGGTGCATGCATCAGAATAAAGTATTCTTATTTTAGATAAAGGACTTCAGTTAATAAGCAAGTGTACTCTAAAGGAGAAAACAGTTAATTAGATTATTGGTCTGAAGATGGTATATGGAACATTCTTTTCTAAATCTAGTTCAATCAAGTTCTTTCTCTTAAATAATATAAATTTAATTATGTATTATTAATATACCCCAAGAAAAGGATTCCCTATGATAGATTCTGGTATTTGTCACAGGTACAAAATTAGTAAAAATGAGAAAACAGCCTAGATAAATTTTTCAAAGTACATCTTATCAATGAATTCTGTTTCATGGGGTAGATCCCCAGAACTGAGCCTGAACTTAAAGAGATGAAATTTTCAACCTTATGTGGCTGCCTGAAATACCTAAATAAACTGCTTAAGGGGTGTGCAGAGCCTGAAGAGATAGAAATCTTAGGAGATATAATCTATAAGGATATAAATATGGAATAGGTAACTTATTAACATATTTGAATAGTCAGAAATTTTCATAAAATGTATATTCAAAAGTTACATCCCTCAAAGAGATCACTAGTACTAAAGCTTTGAAAGATTCAGTCATTAATTAAAACAGGTAAACTTGTACATTTAACAACTGAAGCTATTGATGTTCTTACATACTCAGGAGCTAAATAATATGACTTTAAATAGGTGTTTCTATTTATTATAGGTTTCTAAAAATACCATCAATAACTCAATGATTATTAGTCTTAACCTAATCAGTAGTAAGTCACTTAGTTGTAGCCAAGAAAATAAGATTATAAATTATTATGTATTCTTTTTGTGATCTCTGCTTTATAGCTTGATTTATGAAAATAAGAATTTTTTTTCATTTTGAATCAGATGCACCTCTGGTTGATACTATCATATCACTTATGCCTGTATTATATATTAAATAACATACTAATATGTTTTTACTAATTTAATTTATTGTGCATAATTCACATTTCAAATTATTTTAGATATCTTTACATGCATGGGAAAGTAGTTAAGTTTTATTGTCTAAGCTGAGGATTATAAGAACTTTCTTGTTCTTAATAAATATTTACTTTAGTATTGTGACTAAGAATAAATGCCATGTTGGTTAAAATTCTGTATTCTACTATTGAAATGGTTTTAAAAATAATCAAGAGGTTTTGGGATGTGACTCAGTGGTAGAGTTCAGAAAACTTGCATACGAGAGACCTTCAGTTTGATCCTAAGCAGGCAATAAAAATAATATAAAAATAAATAATAAAAATCCTCCACAAAATTACTGACGCATTATAGATAAATACTTAAACATGGATGTGGAGTGTGTGCAAGTTGGATTATTGGCAAAACAATTTCTAAGTATAAAATATAAACTATACTGGTGATATTAGCATAGACATGGCAGAAACATAGGAGAACTGAAAATTTGTGAACAGCTATCTCTCTCTCTCTCTCTCTCTCTCTCTCTTTTTGCTTTTGCTTTTTGGGTTACACCCGGCGACCATCAGGGGTTACTCCTGGCTCTTAGCTCAGGAATTACTCCTGGCGGAGCTCGGGGCCCATATGGGATGCCTGGGATCGAACCCAGGTTGGCGCATGCAAAGCAAATGCCCTACCCGCTATGTGCTATCGCTCCAGCCCCAATAGCAATATGTCTTGCAATCACACCAGAGATAGCTTTTCGCGTCTTGTAGTGCCAGCTTACACACACACACACACACACACACACACACACACACACACACACAATTTACTTAGTTTGGGGTGGGGCAAGAAGTGTTCAAAAGATATAAGAATATCTTTAGGTAATTTTCAGTCAGGTAGGCTGTTGTGTTTCAATGTGAGGGTTCTGAGGATTAATTCTACTCAGGACTTGTGGTGCCAGAGATGACCCTGTTTACAGAGGAGACCTTGGAGGCTCTAGAAATGCACTCCATCTATGTTTTGAAAACAATGTGATTCTAAGTATCAAACAGGAGTTAGTCATATGCAAATCACACTGCCCAATTGCTGTATGATCTTTCTGGCCTCTATGCTACCTCTAGATAGGGAAGGACGGGCATTGCTGAAGGAATGCTCATAAATTGTATCTAAATCATCATAAAGGAAATCTTTCTTTCCTTTTTAAAAGAATCATGATGATTACTAAATTAAAAGAAGACTCTAAAAGTTCTTATTTTAAGACAGAAAGTGTAGGGAGGCTAAAACAAACTATATTTTATATATTATCAAATATTTTTGAAGGAGAAATACAGTGGTATAAGTCAACAATGAATGCTGATTTTAGGATGGGAATCAACTCTGGGACAGTACTAATGCTTTATTTTTAAGTCCTTACTTAGTATCACTTCATAGGATAATGTAAAGTTTTTTTCATTGTGCCTGAAATGACTTTAATTGTTGTATCTGAATACATGAATTTGCAAAAGAGAAAGATACAGTCAGGAAAAGATAATTTAGCAAAACTCAAGTAATTTGTAAAGTCATGCATGCAAACGATAAGCACCACTTTTTAAAAAATGCATTAAAAAAGCCTTTCTAGACCAGGAATATAAATGACAGATTCTGTACATGCTTGGCTCACAAGAAAATCTGGGCTCAATACTGCTAACAAATAATGAAAGTAAAGAAAACTAATATCTAATCACTGTGAGATGCTTTCTTGAAAATGGTCCATTTCCAAATAACAAGAAATAGCAAGTAAGGATCAGTGAGGATATGGGGGGGGATGCAATCCTGGTACACTTGGTAGGATTCTAAATGCATGCAACTGCTACAGATACTAGAATGGAGGGGTAAGAAGATACTACAGCAGATAAGGCATTTACCTGGCATGTGGGACACCTGGGTTCGATCCTCAGCATCCGTTATGTTCCCTGAGCAGTATCAGGAATGATTCCTGAGTGCAGAACCAGGAGCAACCCCTAAGCATTACCAGCTGTGCCCCCCAAATAAACAAGCATTAAAAGAGCGTTAGAATGGCAATCCGCTTTGGTTATTTTTTAAAGTGGAAATTTCATAATGCAAGAATACTACTACTAGGCATTTATTTAAAGGATATTAAAACATTAATTTGAAAGGACAACTGCACATAACATAAAAACTTGAATCAATCAAAATGCACACCAACACATAGTTAAATAATGAGGTTGTGGTCCAGACCTGGAGACAGAGGGGTAAAGGTACATGCTTGCATGCAGTTGACTTCAGTTACATTCCCAGTACTTCAGCATTTGAATACCCCAGAGCACTATGGGTGTGACTATGGAAGTCTATAATTCCTGATATTGCAGGGCATAACAGCCCTTCTTCCTTGAAACCATGCATTGAACCACATTTCCAATTACCTGAGAATTGCCAAGACCGCTGGACACTGCCTGGTAAAATAACTCACTCCCTCCTTAAAGTACTTGTGGTATTTGAACTTAGTATAATATCCTGACATTTAAAATAGTGAAATTGTGCCTTTTGGGGCAAAACGGATAATTCTTTAGGTGATTCTGATAATGGAAATAAGTAAAGAAGTGAAGGGTAGATGAACTTTCTGGTGCTTAGAGGGAGGTAGGGCAGGAGGAGAGAACAAAAATGATCTTTGATGGCATTGGAAACTTTGGAGGAAAGAGGGTAAGAGTGGTGAGTGTTAGTCTCATGAAGTTATGATGCTGAATTACTGAGATTCCATTATATCGTACATTGATGCTGAAATAAAATATAGAGTAAAAATATAATTTTCCTAAGTCATACTAATATTAAAGGATACATTCTGTAGCTATCAACATAGCAACTGAAACATAGTACATAGTACTAAAAACAAAATCTAAACTATCCTGAAATAATGTGTTAGTAATAGGGCAGGTATGAAACTATCAATAATGCTATCATATAATGGTTCAAAAAGTGCAGAAGCTAACCACTTCATATGGTCAAATATAAGGCTAATAGGTCCTTAAAAATTGTCTAATGAATCCCAAAGTGGTTTTCCTTTCTATAAAGTCACAAATTTCAAAGTTATAAAGACTGAAATAAACCATTTTCATAAAATATGGGAATAAAAAATGCTGTAATATTTTACATACATGATTTTAAATGTTTATAAGATTGATAAGCAACTCAATCTAATCTAGGCTCATATTAACAAATCACAAACTTGAGTTATTGCAATAAGAAAAATGTGAAATTAACGTAGATATATTGTAATTTAATGAGGGAAGATTTTTACTCTTTAATATCCATTGAAAGAAAATAAGAAGCAAGTCTTTTTTAATAGTCAACTTTAAGGGGCCGGGGCGATAGCCCAGCGGGTAGGGCGTTTGCCTTGCACTCGGCCAGCATGTGCTGGCCCGGGTTCGATCCCGGCATCCCATATGGTCCCCGAGCACCGCCAGGAGTAATTCCTGAGTGCAGAGCCAGGAGAAACCCCTGAGCATTGCGGGTGTGACCCAAAAAGCAAAAAAAAAAAAAAAAAAAAAAAAAAATAGTCAACTTTAAATTTCAGACTTACTTTCTTTTAATGTAAAATAGTACCATAAAAATGCACCATAATTTCCCCAAAACATCATTAAGCAGAAAAGTTAAATTGGCTTTAAAGGTTGTGTAATTTAGGCAAATTGCTTCATACTTGGTACAAAATCAAGTTTCATAAAATACTTAAATTAAGTAAATTTAATTAAAAACAATGATTTTTAAAATTGCCCAATTTATTTAGACCACAGTCTGCAGTACTCAGGGCTTACTTCTAGGTTTGGGTTCAGGATGGACTTGGGTGGACAGTATATAGTGCTGGGTATTGAACCTGAATTGCTGAATTGCTCCATGCTGCAAGCATTCTACCTGTGCAGGACCTATAGGACTATCCTACAATGGCTTTTTAAAAAGAAAATAAAGAACAAAATATTATAATAACATAATTTAAATTTTTTTTTTTTTTTGCTTTTTGGGTCACACCTGGCAATGCTCAGGGATTACTCTTGGCTCTGCACTCAAGAATTACTCCTGGTGGTGCTCAAGGAACAGTATGAGATGCCGGGGATCGAAGCCAGGTCAGCCACGTGCAAGGCAACGCCCAACCCGCTGGATTATCGCTCCGGCCCCAATTTAATATTATATAAAAATATCATATCCAAGACTTGTCCTTTATGATACATAACATAAATTATCAATACTTTTCTAAAAAGTACATGTGATATAAGAATTTTTCCATTATAGAATATATAACATTTATCAATATTAGTATTATATTTATTACAGTTATTGTTTGTTATTATGTATAACTCTCCTATTGTTACTCTTAAATAACAGAGACTGCAGAACGTAGAGTACAAATTGTTCAATCACACCTTATCTCTTGAGCCAATTCTTAGAAATTAGGGTGTCGGCATAAATCACTTCTGGGAATGAGCTCAGAGAACACTTAGATGTCAGAAACAATGACGTTTTTGACAGATCATTTTAAAACTAAATAATTATACTTCCATGTTGCTGAAGAGATAATACAGAGGATGAGGTATATGTCTTGCATGCAGTTGACTTGACTTTGATTCCTGGCACCCTATTTAGACCCCCAAACCTGCCAGGGGTGAGCAGTAAGCTATGAGTAAGCCCTGCCTATCACTGGATGTGGCCCCAAATAAAAAATATATTTATCTCTTTTCAATCATAATTTTGTTTCATATGCCTACAGTCTGCATTCTGAGGTGGGAATTTCATCTATCCTGAGAAATGCATGGTATAGGGTAGTTTTAATAACACAGAAGTCCAGGCATT
Organism: Cryptotis parvus; assembly: GCA_021461705.1. Lineage (NCBI taxonomy): Eukaryota > Metazoa > Chordata > Mammalia > Eulipotyphla > Soricidae > Cryptotis > Cryptotis parvus. Next base: position 21,468 of record JAJIBD010008341.1, read on the forward strand.
TGTGGAGAGGAGTATGAAGTAAGCCATTATAAAGCTATAAATACAAATATGTTATTTCCAGTTTATTTTGCTGATTGTTTAACAATATGTTCAATAATTCTAAAACATAATTATGACCATAGACATTTTAAGTACACCAAAAAGTCTAATACAGAAAGAAAGAATACATTAAGATATTAAATAAAATCACACAAGCTCACAATTCCAGCACAGATTGTAGTTAGAGGCAATTGACACAACTCATCAGGCTAACTGAGAAAATAAATCATGAGGAGGACAACAGTTATGAAGTCATAGTCCATACAGAGTGGGCAGTGGAAAGTGATGAAGCTGAAGAAACAAAGGTGTACCAGGCGCACAAAGTTGTGAATCAAAGATAAAATCAATATGCTTCACCTCAGAAATCAAAGGCCAGTAATGTAAATCTACAAATCCCTCACAGGCACTGAAGATGATGGATAACACTGAGGCAGAATATCTAAAGAGAAGGATGGTCAAATGTACACAGGATCCTGAAAGACTTGATTACTGGATCTGATGTGATTTAGACTTAATTTTTGTTAATAATGAGTCAGTGTTCTAATGAATTCCACTTTTAATAAAAACTGACAGTACTCAGTTGCTAAAGAAGTGACATGACATTGCATTCACACCCACAGTTTATTACAGGTAAATGGTATAATACAGCAATGTCATTAACAGAACATGCATCATCGTCAATAGTTATCTCTCAGGTATAAATCTAGGGAGGTCAATATCTAACATAGAGGCACACGTTTCAAATGCCTTTTTTTTTCACAAACAAGTTGATTTCTCAGGCAAGAATTCCTTTCTTTCTTGTCAAGAATCACTATGTATGTATACACAATTCCTCAACCAAGCAGCCTCAGTGGAGACTCAAACAAGTTTTCTTATATTCAGTTGGTCCATGTCACACTCAATGACAAAGCCCTGTGGGTGTCTACTGAGAATAGCTACAAAGGAGTGATGTCATTGTTCTCTATAATATTACTTACAAGCTGACTCTATACTCTTCAGACCCATGAACATAAGGCAAAACTATTTATTAGAATGATTTATGCTTTGACCAAGCATTTAGTGATCAATGTATATTCTTTTTGGGGGGTGTGGAGTACATACCAGAAGTGTTCAAGGCTTGCTTTTGGCTCTGCATGTAAGGATCACTCCTGGACTCATATGAGAATCTGAAGAAGGAGCCTGGTTTGTAAGGTTGCAAGGAAAGTGCTCTACACACTGTACTATAGCACTGGCCCTCGTCAATGTACATTTTTATTTCAGTGAAACACCTAATGCTCTTTTCAGTTCTTTTAGAAAAAACCTTATAGCATAAATGTCCTATATTTATATCTATATTTATATTGAAGTTATTACCCATTATTTCAATTATAGTGTCCTGAAAACATTTTTGGCATGAGTTATAGTGGTTTCAATTGACAAAAATATAAAAATTATAGCATGGATATTTACTTATATAAAATATTTAAATGCTTTCTTAATTTTGTGATGCTCTTTTTGTTATTGTTAATGTCTATGATTTCGCTTAGTTTAAAGTTGCATATGTTGGACCAGAGCATTAGTCCAGCTGGGAGGACATTTGTCTTGCACGTGGCTGTTCGAGGTTCAAACTCTGGCATCCCATATGATGCCCCGAGCACTGTCAGGAGTAATTCCTGAGTGCAGAACTAGGAGTAATCCCTCAGCATTCCCGAATGTGACCCAAGAAATCAAAAAATTAAAAAAAGATGCATTTTTTTTCTACTAGCATTTTCTAATCAGTAAAGCACAGTCTATTAAGATTACTATAGTGGAATGCTGCTATAATAGCTTACTGTTTATTCTATTGTTGGAAGCTCTTTTTTCTATAGTCTCTGAAGTTTGCACAGAATATGTACTTCTTTGACTAAAGTATTTATTCTTTTTTTAAAAAAAATTGTTTATTATACAACTGAGAGATATACAAAGGTTTCCATAATTGGTTCTCAGTCATACAGTGTTCCAGGACCCATCCCTCCACCAGTGCCCCATTCCCACAACCAATGTCCCTGATTCCCTGCAATCCGCCCCAGCCTGCCTCGGTAGCAGGCACCTTTTCTTTTCCTCTCTTTCTCACTCTGTCTATCTCTATCTCTGTCTCTGTTTCTGTATCTCTCTCTCTTATTTTACATTGTGTCTTGCCCTACAGACATTTAGGGTTTATCATGTAAGTCTCTCTGTGTATATTCAATGGTGAATTCTAGTCTGACATTACCATTTGCCACAGTTAGTAGAACACTGGTATATATTTATTTCTCATTAATGAATGCAGTCATTCTATATCTTTTCCTTCTGACTAATTTCACTCAGCATGATAGTCTCCATGTCCATCCATTTACCGGTAAATTTCATGACTTCGTCTTTTCTGACAGCTGCATAGTATTCTATTATGAAGAGTTCCACCGTTTCTTTAGCCAATCCTCTGTTCTCGGGCACTTAGGTTGTTTCCAGATTCTGGCTATTGTGAATAGAGTTGCAGTGAATAAAGAAGTAAAGATAGTGTTTCTGCTATGTGTTTATGGGTCTCCAGGTTATATTCTCAGGAGTGACATTGTGGTGTCAAATGGGAGCTCAATATCTAGTTTTCAAAGGAATATCGATATTGTTTTCCAAAAGGGCTGGACCAGCCAGCATTTTCACTCCCAGTGAATTAGAGTCCCTTTCCCCCTGCACACATGCCAGCACTAGTTGTTCTTATTGTTTTGAATGTGTGCCAGTCTCTGTGGTGTGAGATGATACCTCATTGTTGTTTTTATTTTTATCTCCCTGATGATTAATGATGAAGAGAACTTTTTCATATGTCTTTTGGCCATTCAAATTTCTTCTTTTTTTTGGAAGCTTCTGTTCATTTCTTCTCCCCATTTTTGATATGGGGAGCTGTTTGATATGGTTAGCTGTTTTCTTCCTGTAAAGTTCTACCAATGCCTTATGTATCCTGGATATTGACCGCTTATCAAATGGGTATTGGGTGAATATTATTTCCCACTCTCTAGAATGTCTTTGTATCTTGGTCACCGTTTCTTTGATACAGCTTTTCTGCTATATATAATCTCAATGGAACAGACATCTCTGAATGCAGCAGTTATGTGTACCTAAGTTGAGAAGTCAACATGATGAACGACCTAAAACATGAGCTGCGGAGGAGGAAGAGAGCAGCATGGAATGCCTTCAAAGGCATCGAAGAAATAGCTAAAAAGGATAAAAGAACCTCCGGCTCCGGGCACATCTCTTTGACTCCACCGTTCTCCCTGCATTAACATACGCCTCAGAGACCTGGGCACTATGAAAGCAGGATGAGAATGCTATTCGGGTCTCCCAGAGAGAAATCGAAAGAGCTATGCTTGGAATATCACTCCTCACTCAAGTGAGAGAAGGATCTGGGCTCTGACCTCCATCGCTATTCCAGAATCAGGGACGCTGTCTTGTTTGCCAAGGCATCGAAAATCAGATGGGCTGGACATGTAATGCGATTTGGAGATGACCGCTGGACTAGAGCCGTTACCGACTGGATCCCACGGGATGTCAAAAGATCATGTGGCCGCCCACCTACAAGATGGTCAGACTTCTTTGTCAAAACCCTGAAGGAACAGTTTGAGGTTCTTCATATTCCTGAATCAACCAGAAGCCATTGGGCTACATTGGCACGTGTTAGGGTCCAATGGAAATGTTACTGGCATCTGCTCGAGCAAATTGATGAATGGGATTCAAGTGATCAAGTGATAATCCCATTTATTTATTGTTGCTTCTATTTGCTTTGTCAGTTTTTTCTTTGAAGATGCTTTTAGTTTCTATATCATGGAGGTTTTCCTATGTTTTCTTCAAAGTAAGTTATAGACTCATGTCTGATGATGAGATCTATAATCCATTTTAATCTGACTTTTGTGCATGGTTTAAGAGGTCTAAGTTCATTTTTTACACGTAGCTGCCCAGTTTTCGCAGCACCATATGTTGAGGAGGCTTTTTTTGCTCCACTTAATATTTTTTGCTCCTTTATTGAAGATTAAGTGAACATATTTTGAGAGTGTCATTCAGGATATTCAATTATATTCCATAGGTCTACAAATCTGTCTCTATACCAATGCCATATTATTTTAGCTACGACTGCATTGTAGTACAGTTTGAGGTTGGAGAAAGTGATACCTCCCATCGTCTTTTTCCCAAGTTGCTTTAGCTATTCACGGGGGGTTTATTATTCCATACAAATTTTAGGAGTGTTTGGTCAATTTCTCTGAAGAACTTCTTGGGTATCTTTATAGGGACTGCATTGAATCTGTATAAAGCTGTAGGGAGTATTACCATTTTGATAATGTTAATTCTCTCAATCCATGAGCAGGGAATGTGTCTCCATTTCCTCAGGTCCTCTTTTATTTCTCAAAATAATGTTTTGTAGTTTTTAATCCTTTACCTTCTTTGTCCAACTAATTCCTCAGTATTTGATATCTGTGGCACAACTGTGAATGGGATCGTTTCTTTAATATCCCTTTCTTCTCTTTTGTTTTTTGCATATAGAATGGCCATTGACTTTTGGGTATTGATTTTGTACCCTGCCACACTACTATACTAATCTATTATTTCTAGGAGCTTCTTGGTAGAGAGTTTAGCGTTTTCTAGGTAAAATATCGTGTCATCTGCATATAGTGACAGCTTGTCTTTTTACTTTACTATTCAGATACCCTTAATGTCGTTTTCTTCCCTGATTGCTATGGCAAGTACTTCCCGTACTATATTGAATAGAAATGGTGAGAGTGGGCAGCCTTGTCTTGTCCCAGATCTTAGGGGAAGGCTTTCAGTTTTTCCCCATTGAGAATGATGCTTGCTGTGGGCTTGTAGTAGATGGCCTTGATTATATTAAGAAAGGTTCCTTCATTTCCCATTTTACAGAGGTTTTTACATGAATGGGGTTTTGGATCTTGTCAAATGCCTTCTCTCCATATATTGATATGATCACATGGTATTTATTTTTATTCTTATTGATATGATGTATTATGTTGATTGACTTGTGAATGTTGAACCATCCTTACATTCCTGGATAAATCCTACTTGTTCATAGTTTATAATCTTTTTGATGACCCTTTGGATTCTATTTGCTAGCATTTTATTGAAGATCTTAGTATCTGTGTTCATCAGGAATATTGTTCTGTAGTTTTCCTTTTTTGTGACATCTATGTCTGCTTGGGTATCAAGGAGATATGTGCCTCGTAGAAGCTATTTGGGAGTGTTTCTGTTTCTTCAATTTCCTGGTTGACCTTAAAAAGGACTGGAAGTAGGTCCTTTTTAAAGGTTTGGTAGAATTCACTGGTGAATCCATATGGACCTGGGCTTTTGTGTTTGGGGAAACTTTTGATTACTGCTTCCATGTCCTCTGTGGTGATAGGTTTGTTGAGATATTCCATGTCTTCTTGTAGCAACCTTGGGAGGCTATCAGAATTCTCAAATTTGTCCATTTCTTCTAGATCCTTTTTATTTCATGGCATACAGACTCTCATAGTAATCTCTGATGATCTTTTGAATTTCTGTGATTTCTATTGTGATGTCCCATTTTTCATTTCTGATTCTATTTATTTGGGTTCTCTCTTTCCCTTTTCTTGTGAGTCTTGCAAGCGGTTTGTCAATCTTGTTTATTTTTTTTAAAGAACCAGCTCTTGGTTTTGTTGATCTTCTGGATTTTTTTTTTTTTTTTGGGATTCCATTTCATTGACTTCCACTCTGTTTTATTGTAGGTGAAGCGTTCCATATTTTTGGACATTTGAAATGCTTACAGGGCAGGGACCCAATGCTGAAAATCAGATTAACTTTCCCTGGGGTGTTTATCAACAGATTGCAGCCACTGCCACACGGGCATGGAAAGGGCTCTCAGGTCAGAAAGGGACAGCTCATTTATCTAAGATACTGCAGGGCCCTCAGGAGCCCTTTTCTGATTTTGTCGCCCGCGATGCTTGATGCGCCAACCGCATTTTTGGAGAACAGGCAGATATCTCTCCTTTTGTTGAGCAATTGATTTTTGAACAAGCTTCACAGGAGTGCCGCACCCTCATTACCCCCCCGCAAACATAAAGGATTGCAAGATTGGATAAAAACATGTCGAGAAGCGGGGGCACCCCTTACTAACGCCCGGTCTTGCGGCAGCCATTTTGCAAACACAACAAGCTACTATTAAAAGACATTCTCTCCATGTAGTGTGTTATAACTGTGGAAAGAAGGGACATCTCAAGAAGGAGTGCCGTGCACCGGCTAACCCTAATAAATCTGGAACACAATTGTGCACACTGTGCGGCAAGGGCTATCATAGTGCCTCTCTATGCAGGTCCGTTCACGACCTTAAGGGCAGGCTTCTTCCACCGATAAGAAACATTCAAAACGCCTCTGAGCCAAAAAACGGGAAGCGAGGCCCCGGGGCCCAGGGCCTGAACAAGTATGGGTTCCTCCCCCAGCAGAACCCTCAGCAGGGGGACCAGGCCTGGGCAATATGCCCGATTGGTCCTCCGTGCCACCACCCGAGTCACCTTAACTTCCGATGATGGGGCACGTTTGGTGGCGGTTTCTTGTCCCACTACTGAGGATATTTTTTGGATTAATCATTGGAAAACAGACCTATGCCACCTCTGGGCTCGTGGTGTACCCAGGGGGTAATTAATGGGCCACCAGAAAATCTTAAAGTTTTGTGCACCTGCCCTCAGGGAACTATTATTATTGAAAGACATGACCCCATTGCCCAAATTGTGTTACTTCCAAGGCATCAAAGTTTACCTTTGGATATATCCCCTAAGTCTGAAAACGACGAATTGGGAGCCTTTTTGATGATGGATCTTCAAAATAGACCCACTCTTAAACTTACAGTGCAAGGTAAGACCTTTGAGGGGATTTTGGACACAGGAGCGGACCAGAGTATAATATCTGCACATTGGTGGCCAAAGACCTGGCCCGCTTCTGATTCTTCCCAGTCCCTCCAGGGGGCTAGGGTTACGCCCATCACCCCAGGAGAAGCGCCCACATTCTTCAGTGGATTGACCCTGAGGGGCAGCAGGGTTATTTCACTCCTTACGTACTTCCTCTTCCTGTGAATTTATGGGGCAGGGATGTACTTGCAGGGCTGGGTCTTGTTTTGACCAATGATTATTCACCTCAGGCTAAAGGCATGATGCGTGCCATGGGCCATACCCCTGGGGAGGGACTAGGTAAGGAGGAGCAAGGAAACATTGAACCTGTACAGGCCACCGCCAAGTGGATCGTGCAGAGCTGGGTTTTTTCTTAGTGGCCACTGGGCCATCCATACCCATACCGTGGATAAAGGAGGGCCCGGTGTGGGTTCCACAGTGGCCTCTGACCTCCAATAAATTAACTGCAGTTAAAGATTTAGTAGCCCAACAATTAAAACTGAATCACTTGGAGCCTTCCACTTCCCCAGTGGAATACCCCCATTTTTGCAATAAAGAAAAAAAAGTGGAAAGTGGAGATTATTACATGATTTAAGAGCAATTAACAGCATGCAGTTCCTGTACAACGGGGCCTCCCCCTGCTTTCGGCTTTACCCCGCAGCTGGCCCATCATTGTTATGGATATTCAAGATTGCTTTTTTTCAATTCCTCTGGCAGCTCAAGACAGGCCCCGCTTTGCCTTTATGGTGCCCTCTATTAATCATCAAGAGCCAGATGCCAGATATCAATGGAAAGTCTTACCACAGGGCATGGCCAATAGCCCAACCATTTGTCAACTATATGTGCAAAGGGCTTTAAGCCCGGTGCGAAAAAGGTTTCCAAATGTTTATCTGTTACATTATATGGATGATATTTTAATTTGTTACCGAGAAAAAGGAAGTGCTGTTGCAGGCCCTTAGTTTATTAATTTCCTCCCTACGAATGATGGGGGTTATATCTGTCCCCTGACAAGATTCAACAATCTACCGTTAACACCTTTTTGGGCACCTGTGTTAGCCCTACAACAATATTCCCACAAAAGGTTCAGCTCCAAGTATCTCACCTGCGTACCCTTAATGATTTTCAAAAACTATTGGGCGATATCAATTGGCTGCGTCCCTTTTCAAAGGTTACCACAACCCAGCTACAGCCCCTGTTCTCCCTTTTAGAGGGAGATTCAAAGCTTGATTCCCTTCGCGCCTTTACACCCCAGGCCAGACAAGCCCTGCAACTAGTGGAGTCGGCCATACAAAGGCACAGTTGCTTCGTGTAGATGATAATAAACCTTGGTAGTTGTGCGTTTTTCCTACAAGTAAAAGACCCACAGCTGCCCTGTGGCAGGATGGTCCATTGTTATGGCTGCATTGTCATGCCTCTCAAGGAAAGGTTCTGGAGGATTTCCCATCCGCCATTGCAGTTTTGGCCTTGAGAGGTGTCAAGGCATCCATGGAACATTTTGGCTCGCCCGGCCTCATTAATTCTTCCATATACCCCTCAGCAAATTCAAGTTTTGGCAGCCCTAAGGAACTAAGGAACGATTGGGCCATTTTAATTATTTCCTATACAGGAACTATTGATTGTCATTACCCTGCGCATCCCTTGGCCCAGTTTGCTTGCCTGCATCCAGTTATTTTTCCCCAAAGTGACTGCCTCTCAACCACTTTCCAACGCCTTGCTAATTTTTTACAGATGGATCGTCTAAAGGCAAAGGAGCTTATGTTCTTAATAATCAGGTTTTTTAGTGACTTGTTCACCCTCGGTTTCTCCCCAGTATGTGGAGTGCTATGTGGTTTTACAAGTTCTGCGCCTTTACAATGTCCCCATTAACATTCTTTCTGATTCTCATTATGTGGTAAATACAGTAAAAAAGATTGGAGGTGGTTGGAGTTGTTAAAAGCGCCAGTTTGATTGCCCCATTGTTTTTAGATTTGCAAGCATGCTTGTATCAGCGCACAGCCCCTTTTTTATATTGCACATATTAGAGCTCATTCCAACCTTCCAGGTCCCTTGGCCAAGGGTAATGCGCGCGGCAGACGCTGCAACTCGAAATTCAAGATATGTGTTTACAAGCATAGAGCAGGCGGGTTTATTTCATAAGCAATATCATGTTAATGCTTCCACCCTAAGACAGAGATTTGGAATTTCCTGCCAAGAAGCCAGAGAGATTGTTACCCAATGTTTAGGATGTTGCCAATTTCTCCCCACTCCTCATAGGGGAGTTAATCCCCGAGGATTAAGACCTTTACATGTGTGGCAAATGGATGTTACGCATATTTCGTCTTTTGGAAAGTTGGCCTTTGTTCATGTTTCAACAGATACATGTTCTGGCATCATGCACGCCACTCCGTTGGCGGGAGAGAAGGCCTCTCATGTAATTCAACATTGCCTAGAAGCTTGGAGCGCATGGGGCAAACCCATGGCTTTGAAAACTGATAATGGACCCGCTTATTCTTCCCTTAAGTTTGCTGAGTTTTGCAGACATATGCAAATTAAGCATATTACTGGAATTCCCTATAACCCACAAGGTCAAGGAATTGTGGAATGTGCCCATAAAACCTTAAAGGCATATATTACTAAACAAAAAGGGGGTATAGAGGGATTGCTGTATTCCCCAGAAATGCTGTATCCATTGCCTTGTTTACACTTAATTTTTTGAATTTGGATGACACGGGCCGTTCGGCAGCGGATAGACATGCTGAGCCAACCCATACTCCCCCCTTGAGGCTAAATGGAAAGATGTTTTATTGAATAAATGGAAAGGCCCGGATCCTGTTTTAATAAGATCCAGGGGAGCTGTTTGTGTGTTTCCACAGGGCGCCAAGCAGCCGCATTGGATACCTGAACGATTGGTTCGCTTTGTTTCTCCAGCCGAGAAGACCCGAATGTGAATTTGGCATCAGCATGAAGTTACTGTTATTTTTTGAAATAACCACTTTGTGGATAAGTATTTTAGCCTCCCCTCATTATCCCATTTCGCAAAAATGGATGATTGTTAATCCCAACACAGGGGTAGTTGCTAATGCCACTGACTCCTTGTTATATCCCCTAAATACCTGGTGGCCTGATTTGTACTTTGATCTTGGCGACCTCGTGGGCTCCCAACTGGGGGGCCCTCCGGTCATGCATCCCTGGACTGGGGATGTCAATACCCGGGACTTAGATCATCTATGAGACAATTAGGATTTTATGTTTGTCCCGCCACAAGTCAAGACATAAAGGAAATATTAACTGTGGTGACATGAGTGAGGGATTTTGTGCCTCTTGGAGTTGCGTTACCACGGGGATGCCTCCTGGGAGATGACCTCAAGTTGGGATTATATAAAAATTTCTAAATTTGATCGAACCATGTTGGGGGCAGGAGTATGCAACAGAGTGCAAGATTGCGGTCCCTTGTTATAATAAATCCGATTCCAGGTACTCATCCACCCCAAATGCTACACCTCATGGCCGCTGCAATTTGATTAAGGTTTCTTTTACCCAACAGGGTAAATAGCAGACTAATTGGGAGTCTGGTTTTATCTGGGACTTACGTTTATATAAGTCCGGGACGGACCCAGTTGCTATTTTTAGGATTTATAGAGAGGTCCGGGTTGCCACCATTCCTGTTGGCCCAAACCATGTTTTACATATATGGTACTTAACTCCACAAAGCCATCTCAGACCCGGTCATGTTGGCTGTGTTTACAGGCAGCCCCCCCTATTATGAAGGAATTGCCATACAGGCCCAGTATGCTAATGTTTCCCAGCCATCTGCTGAATGCAATAATTTTCCAAAAAGTTGACTATTACAGCAGTGTCCGGGGGCAGAACTTTGTTTTGGCTCAGTGCCACCCACTCATTTGCATCTATGTAATAAGACTGTTTTGCTGCCCAAAGGAAATTATTTTTTATCAGCCCCTAATAATTCGTTATTTGCCTGCAACACTGGATTAACCTCTTGTTTGGCTGGAGAAGTTTTCAATCAATCTTTTGAGTTTTGTGTTCTTATAGAAATATGGCCCGAATGGTATATTGCCCCGGATGTCGAGGTGATTGAAGCATGACCCAGCATTCCCGTGTGACCAGAGAAGAAACCATCACTGTGGCCCTCTTACTTGGATTAGGGAGGCATTTCTGCCGGAGCCGCTGGAGACGCGGCGGGTGCCACAGCTATGACTGAATCTCGAGAACTTTGGCGTTTGCATAAAGCTATTACAGCGGACCTGAGGGACCTTGGGGACTCAATTTCTGCTTTGGAAAGATCTTTAACCTCGCTTTCAGAAGTAGTGCTTCAGAATAGAAGGGGACTGGATTTACTTTTTTACAAAAAGGGGGCCTGTGTGTGCCCTAGGGGAGCAATGTTGTTTTTATGCAGATCACACTGGGGTGGTGCGGGATTCGATGAAAAAGTTACAAGAAAGATTGTCAGCCCGAGAAAAAGATATGGAAAATTCTCTTGGTTGGTTTAATGGAGTTTGGCATAAGTCTCCTTGGATTACTACCCTTGTTTCTACATTGTTAACCCCACTACTGCTTTTAATTTTAGCCTTGACTTTGGGACCCTGGGCTTTGAAAAAAATTGTAGAATTTATTAGATCTACAGTGTGCGGCCACCGATCATACTGTTCAAATTCATTATTGTTGCCGCGGAGGTGGACCCCCTTATGATACTCAAAATGCTTAATTAACGGCTCATGTGTGTGTAGGAATTTGAGAGGCCCCCCAACTTGATTCGCATCTTTGGCCATTTCCGCCCCACGTTCTAGTAAGATTGACAGCTCTTGCACACCCCTGCCCAAGTGGGCATTGCACGGGGAGAGTGTCATACTTACCCTGAGCAGGGTGTCCGACCAAGGGTCGGGCTTTAGGGGTTATCCTGTTTGCACCAGGCCAGATTGCCCTTGCCTGACCCCAAAAGCGGGCTCCTTTTTGGCACTTGGTAGGCTGGCTGCATAGGCTGACCTGGCAGGTGATAATTAACCACTCGGGGTAACAGGCTCTAACCCCACCTGCTTACAGGATGCCCCCTCTTGACTTTAATACAAGAAAGGGGGAGATGTGGGGAGCCGTCTGGGAGCCAAGATGGCGCCGACATCCGGTGCGAACGTAGCATATTCTGTGTACAAACAACTCACCGCACAGGCGCAGAGGATACCTGTTCCAGGATGTGGGCAGGAACAGCAGGCGCGTCATAACGTCCGATGGCTGGGGGCCAATCAATTCCCTGCCACATATGAGACGGGCCATAGATAGCTATAAAGGGACCGTTTGAGCCAGCTTGGGGGTCGGTTCTCCATTGCCTCGCAAGATATAGAAGCTTTAATAAACCTGCAGAAGGATCCAGACCTCGTCTCGTGTCTTTTGTCCTGCTGGCAGGCGCGGTAGCGACATTTTATTTCTTTCTTTCTGCCTGGGTTGACTTCTTTTGCTGATTTCTTTCTAAGATCTTAAATGCTGCTTATGATGCCTTTTCCTCTTTTCTGATGAATGCTTGCAAAGCTATGAACTTGCCTTTTAATACTGCTTTTGCTGTATCCCACAAGTTCTGGTAATTCGTGTGTTTAGTCTTATTTGTTTTCAAGAATTTTTGAATTTCCTCTTTGATATCTTTTTATGACATGTTGGCTGTTCAGCACTGAGCCATTTAGTTTCCAGGTGCTTGGTATTATTCTCCATTTTTGTGTGCGATAGACTTCTATTTTCAGTGCATCATTGTCTGAAAAATATTTGACACAATTTCTCTCCCTTGATTTTCTCGAAGTATGTTTTGTGGCTCAGTATGTGATCTACTTGGAGTATGCTCCATGTGCGCTGGATAAAAATGGGTATTCGGCTTTTTTGGATAAAATGCCCTGTATGCATCTACTAGCCCTCTTTCTTCCATCTCTTTTTAGGGCCAGTATTTTCTTGGTAAGTTTCAGTTTTGTTGATCTATCAAGACTTAATAGAGCAGTGTTGAAGTCTCTAACTACAATTGTGTTGCTGTCAATGTTTTCTTTGAAGTCTATTAGTAGTTGTTTAAGGTATATTGCTGGCCCTTCATTGGGTGCATATATGTTTAGGAGTGTAATTTCTTCCTGATATACGTATCCCTTGATTATTAAGAAATGACCTTCATGGTCCCTTCTGACGTTCTTCAGCCTGAAGTCTATGTTATCAGATACCAGTATGGCCACCCTGGCCTTTTTTGAAGGGATGTTTGAGTGAAGGATTATTTTCCAGCCTTTGACTTTGAGCCTGTCTTTGCTCTGATTGTTCAGATTTGTTTCTTGAAGGCAGCAGAATGTTGCATTCATTTTTTTTATCCATTTTGCCACTCTGTGTCTCTTAACTGGTGCATTTAGACAGTTGACATTGAGAGAGGTTATTGTCATGGGATTTTGTGCCATCTTTCTATATAGGTTTGTTGTTCTTTTGGATTTTGTCTCATCTTAGAGTAGCTCTGTCAGCCCTTCTTTTTTAAGTTTGGTTTTGCGTCTACAAAATTCCTAAGCTGTTGTTTATCCAAGAACCTGTGTATCTATCCCTCAAATCTGAGTGAAAGTTTAGCTGGTAAAGAATTCTTGGTGAAGCATTCATTTCTTTGAGTTTTCTCACTATATCCCACCACTGCCTTCGGATTAGGAGGGAATCTTCTGATAGGTCTGCTGAAAGTCGAATGGATGCTCCTTTGTATACAATTTCCTTTTTTTGATCACACCCCATGAAGAATTGTGTCTTTATCTATGGCACCCATGATTTTGACAAGGATATATCTTGGAGTCTCTATTGTGGTATCTTCTTACTGGTACCCTTCTGTTGGATGACAGGCTTAGCTAGCTTGGGAGATTTGCTCACAGCTTAATCTATTTACTTATTCTTAAACCAAGGTTCATTCTAATGATATCTCTCTTCTATATAAACCCTGATAGAGGGTGTGGCATTTACAGAAGTCACCTTGACTCTGAATAACTTCTGACTTGTTATGCATCTGCTAGGGCTTCTATGTTATCTAGATTGGGCACAGCTCCTCTTTATACCCACTGCACCCAGTGTGGAACAGCTTCAATTTACCAGGAGATTACCACCCTGGTTACTTTAAGACTATCTTTAAGATTATAGGAAGGATCATACTAGTTTGCCCTCACACAGGCGAGTGTAACCCTTTCAGTATACAGAGATCAAAATACTCAGAATTACCTTAGTGCAGATAATAAATAAGAAGGACCTTGTGGGTACCATCTAGATTACATGAATCCCATGAAAGTAAGATGTGTTACCTTGTTTTATTTTTATGTTTTTGCCCTTTTTTTTTGGGGGTCACACCCGGCAATGCTCAGGGGTTACTCTTGGGTCTTAGCTCAGGAATTACTCCTGGCGGTGCCTGGGGGACCATATGGGATGCCAGGGATCGAAAATGGGTTGGCCGCATGCAAGGCAAATGCCCTCCCTGCTGTGCTATCGCTCAGGTCCAAAGATATATTGCTTTATACCAGCCCCTCTCTCTCTCTCTCCAATGTTTTACATAAGAGATAATTTTGGAAGAAGGGATTAGTCCTTGTCATACTCCTTTTTTATACCTATAATAGGTGTGGCACCAGCCTTCTACACTCTTCTACTGTCTAGAAGCTGTTTAGGGTTCTTTGTTGACAGGACCCTCCCTGTCAACAGTTAGGATTACTTTGGTGTATATAAGGGGACTGACTTGAGGCGCTGCCCCCTTCTTTGGGTAGGACGCTTTTCTGGTAGGATCCTTTGTGGTGGAAGACTTGGTCTCTCATGTATGGTCTAAGTTCTGACCAGAGCTAGAGTTCTTTCATGATATTGGATTGCAGTGATAGAGCTTCTTGTACTATTAAAAGCCTTTTTGGAACTGCGTCAGACTCGTGAGCTTTTATCCGTTCCCCGGTGGCCTCGTAGGTAGAAGAGAACTTCTGTCCTGATACTGTTGGGGACTCCAGCATCTCCCAAACATCCTTTGAGCTTCTTGGATCTGGATGACTCCATCCTTTTACTCTGGGAACTTTTCATCAAGGATGTGTTTAACTGTTTTTATTTGCTTGGGGTTGTTTTCCTGTCCCTCTGGAACTTCAATGATTCTTAAGTTGTTCCTCTGGATTCATCACAATATTCTCTGTTCTGCCGCTCATCCATTTTTTAGTCTTTTTCCATCTTGTGTATTTGCCTGAGTGCTTTCAGCAGCTCATCCTCAGCCTCACTGATTCCATCTTCCACTTCTGTCATTCTGCTGTTGAGAGCCCGATTATGTTTTTCATTTCATCTACTGAGTTTTTTAGTTATGATATTTTTATTTGCATTGTTCTCATTTCTGCTCTCCCAGAATTTATTGACTAGATACACTGGGATGAACCCAGAGCCACCCACAGCAGAGCCTGGCAAGCTACCCGTGGTGCATTCAATATGAAGTATCAATAATGAGCCTCATTCCAAATGAATAGAGACGTTACTGGCACCTGCTCAAGCAAATCGATGAACAACAGGAAGACAAGTGACAAGTGACAATTTATTGACTGCCCTTTCCATTGCTTCATTTTTTCTCTTGTATTTTATTGGACATCTGTTCCATTTTATCATTGAGCTCATTAAACATCCTCACCATTTCTTCTCTGAATTCTTTGTCTGAGACATTATATACATCTGCATTCTTTTTTCCAGTCTTCAGGATTGGTTTCTTCATCTGCTCTTCGAGCTTGGGATTTTCATTGTTTCCCCCATGGTGCTGTGGTGGTAGTGGGTGGATTATTTTGGGGTACTGTTTCTTCCTCACTGTCAGGTAGGTCTCTAGAGATGCTCAGCAGAAGGTGTTCTCCTTTTCTTTCTTCAAGGATATTACATTCCCCGTGGTTGTTGAATTTCCTGAGGGAGGTGACCCAGCATGAGGTTCAAAGTGTCCATTTACTTTCTCTTCCACTCAGACTTCTGGGGGCTGTAGTTTCGCTTTTTCTGGGAGACCCGGAGATTTACCACTCTCACCACATGCCCGCCTGACAAGCACACCCACAGGGAGGGTTCCTGAGGGGAAGTGACTTGAAGCGAGGGTTCGAAGTGTCCCTTTTACTTCCTCTTCTGCTCAGACTTCTGGGGGCTATAGTTTCTTTCTGCCAGAGGCCCAGGGCTCTACCACTTGCCCACCCATCCCACCACGCCTTCAGGGAGGGTACCTCCTAAAGTATTTATTCAAAAGTCTGAATAACAACGTAACACATTTAAGAAATTTGCTATCGTGATACTTACTCCACTGAATTACTCCATTTCTAATATTTTCTTTTAAATTTTAATAAGTAATATAGTCACTACTATTCTTTTGTCTTCAACCAATGTTTGTCCATGAAAACTATTTTACTTGTGAAAGGTGATTATTTATTACCAAGTTTAAAATTAGACAATTTTTTTCAGAGATTTAAAAGTGAACTGAATCAGAGAGTGCTCATATTCTGATTGTTATTATTTTAGTAATTCATGTTATCTTACTCTCCCATGATGTTTTCTTTTTCTGATCTGTATCATTTATCAATCCATTAACACAAAACTGTGGCAAATCTAGACCCCTTGAGTTTATAGCTCTAAATTTCTCATTCCACTGTCTGTTGAGGACCATTTCCTGGAGATACACAGTGAGGGATTAATAAAGATATTTATTAGTAGCTCCATTCTGAAAACCGACATGCCATTTCATTGGTAAGAAGTGAACAGCACCCGGCAGACACAAAGTCAGACCCGAACACCTGAAGAATCTGCCATCAGTATTCATCAATACACTGGCTTGGCTCCTCAAACGCTACCTGTCTGAATGCAAGGTGCCCTCCCAATGGAAAACCAGAAGTACAGTTCTACTCTTCAAAAAAGGAGACATCCTAAAAGCTGTTCACTCGAGTCATCCTGAGTAGGATGGCAGAACATTAGATGAAGGGCAACCATGTGAGCCAGCTGGCTTCTGAAAAGGATTCAGCACAATCTACTATATCCACAAGGTAACCAAGATCATTGAGGTTTGTAGGGAGTTCAAGATGCCACTCTGTCTCACGTTCACTGATTTAAAGAAAGCCTTTGATTCTGTGGAGACCGAAGTGGTCATCGAAGCCCTAGCCAAACAGGGTATTCAAACCCTACATCAAGATCCTTCATGAGCTGTATTATGGATTCACCACCAGGATCTCACTATTCTACGAAGAAATGATCATTGATGTAAAAAGAGGGGTTTGGCAGGGTGATATCATGTCACCAAAACTCTTCAGTGCCACCCTCGAGAATGTCATGGGACAATTAGGATGGGAAGGATTGGGAGTAAAGAAAAGACAGTTGGCAACTACAACACCTCCGCTTTGTGGATGACATTATTCTAATAACACCAAACATTAGCCAAGTGGCACAAATGCTGGCTGACTTCGAACAAGCATGTGGAAAGATAGGTCTACAGACTAATCTCAACAAAACAATGTTCATTAATAAAATGAACTAGTTCCAGAGGGTCCATCCCCTCTCAACAGAACAAACATCTCTGAATGCAGTAGTTATGTGTACCTAAGTCGAGGACTCAACTTGATGAATGACCTAAAACCTGAGCTGCGCAGGCAAAAAGAGCAGCGTGGTTGACTTCAAGAGCATCGAAGAAATAGTTAAAAGAACCTCCGGCTCTTTGACTCCATCGTTCTCCCTGAATTAACATATGTATCAGAGATCTGGGCCCTACGAAAGCAGGATGAGAAAGCTATTTGGGTCTCCCAAAGAGGAATCCAAAGATCCATGCTTGTGATATCACACTCACTCAAGTAAGATAAGGAATTCCAACCTGCATCGACAATCCAGAGTCACGGATGCTGTCTCGTTTGCCAAGGCATCGAAAATCAGATGGACTGTACATGTAATGTGATTTTGAGATGACCGCTGGACTATAGCTGTTACTGACTGGATCCCACGGGATGTCAAAAGATTACGTGGCTGTCCACCTACAAGATGGTCAGACTTCTTCGTCAAGACCCTGAATGAACGATTTGAGGCTCTTCGTATTCCTGAAGCAGCCAGATCCATTGGACTACACTGGCATATGACAGTGTCAAATTTAAACTTTACTAGAGCCCACCCAAGCAAATCGATCGAATAATGGAATGTCAAGTGATCAAGTGATTTATTAGTAGCAAATAGATTATAAATTGGTAGATACATGTGTTCTAAATAATATTGCATACATAGTCACTAAAAACTGTTTTATAGAAAATAGAACAGGGAAACACATTTCTAGTTAGGGTGGACTGCAGGCAGCAGTCTCTCATATATAACAGATACATTTCTGCTTTATCTACAAATAAAGATTTCTGAATAAGGTTTCTCCCTTCTTATATCCTTTAGTAAAAGATGAGCAGAACATTCTCAACATTGCAAACTACCCTGCCACATGTTTTATGGTTTCTAATATTTAATTCAGCTCTTTATTTCTTTTGTTCAGTTTCAACCAAACTCTCCAAGCTTATGTCGAGTGATAGTTTATTTGCCACCCAAATAGTTAACTACTCTTGCAAAGGCATATTGCTATCCAAAAAAAAAAAGATCATGTTGGGCCAAAAAATCATAGTTACCATGGCGCCCTATAGATATAGGGGAATTGTATGAGACAGGATGTAGGAGGAGGAAATGAGAGAAGTTCACAGCAGGACGCTGCTCAAATAAGTAAGGCTTTTTAAATTTAATTTTTACTTTAAATCGTTTAAATACTGGACTGGAAAAGTAATTTTCTAGGTTTGACTTAATCTTCCTTTGGTTTTATTTCCAAAGGAATAAAGTCTTTTAAACTTATTACCCAATGAATCAAAAATTCTAAAATAGACATTCAATTACTTTGTTAAACTAAAAAATGATGTAAGTTATGTCCTGAATCATAGCCAGTTCTTGCTTCTCACCCATCTTTATTCTTACTAATTAAAAGCAATAGAGTGAAAGTTTAATGGTAAAAGATTTGGGGTGACCATGAAGGTGTGGAGGTGGTGCAGGGAGAAAATTCTAAGTCCTATTTAATTATCTAAAATACATTTTCATTTTTTTGTTATCAACTTTTCATGTGACTCACCAATGAATCTGACTTAAATTGAAACATTTTAAATCTGTCATAATATAGTCTATAGTGAGTTAAACGTTTATGATGAATACGTGAATACAGTCATTAAAGCTACCACAAGGATAGGAATCAAGAAGAAAAATATGCTCTAAAGCAAAGGTTATAAGTCACCGACAACTTATATACAAATATGGATATTTCAGTGTAGCTTCACTTATATTTGAAGTCAGCTAGTGAGTTTTCATTACTTGCTTCACAAATCCAAGTGAATATTTCCAAATTGTCCATGGCTAGTTATGATTTCAAAAATGCTTGACTCTAACAACTGCTTTGTAGACATTTTGAGAGAGTTGAATGCACTTAATATTTATGTCCACAATCAGCAAAAATTATTTTTAATATTTTTAAGAGAAAGTTGATTTTCTTGTATCGGTGGATCTTCAGAATTATCTGAAAGATTTGAATACTAAACTCAAAGCATCAAAAGTGCTGCCTTGTTCCTTTAATTTCTTCCCTGTCCTTCCCAGTTTACTCACCTCCCCTGTATGATGGCCAGGTCCTTTCCCTGTGTCTCTTTCTTCCTATCCGTGTACGTTTTTGTCTCCAGTCACGGTCATATGTGTGTGGGTAGGATTCTTTTGCTCTTTACCTGTATCTGGGCCTTCCAATTGTAGCCCAAGTGTTCCCATTGACCTGTCCTGGCTTTTCTGGACCACACTCACACACATACTGGTGAGACTCCTGTGCTTGGTTCCTTATCACTACTTAGGCATCTGAGCCCTGCGTATACATGAGCTATCCTAGGCACCAGAACACTGCCTGCACCTGCCTGGGTCCTGTGTGTGATCCTGAGAGCATGTGCTCAGAGAGGGAGAGGGAAGGGAGAGAAATGACTTTTAAAAAAATCAAAGCAAAATAATTCAAAGGATTATAAGTTTTACTTTAAAATCACTGCCTTCATTCAAAAAAATAGAACAAATGTATTGGCTAGTCAAACATGATTTAAAAATCCTGGAGGGCTCCTAATAATTTTAGTTATCTAAGGTTTTGCACATGAAGCCATACTTTTAAAGAAAAACCATTTCATTTTATGTCACATCTTTGTATTACTTATATATGTATTTGTCTTCTAAGAAGAAATAAAATTTCTTCATGGAGAAAACTTAATGACTTTAATAGTTATATTTCTTCCCTTATCTTTTTTTCTCAGTGAGTACAGTGCTTATGTAGAACAAACCACTAAAAATTATTTGTTAATTGAAACAAAATAAACAACATATTGGAAATATACTTGACAAAGCTATCTGGAGAATATGAATCTGGTTGTTGAAGGAAAAGAAATAAGCCTCAAAAGATTACATAAGAAAAAATGTAGGGCTAAAAGGGACTTAGATATATTGTTAGGTGCATAGCCTCATAAATATCTTGACATCCACATATTCTGATAATGAGAAATACATGGGTAATGAGTTTCAATAACAATAACATATTTTTAAGTGCTGAGATACAGACCAATTGATAAATCACAAGTCTCTTCTTTCACCAATTAATAGTAATAAATAACTAGCACATTTACTAATAAATGTTACTGGCGCCCGCTCGAGCAAATAGATGAATAACGGGATTCAAGTGAAGTGATCAAGTGAACTAGCACATGCAGAATCTAATAAGTAGTTATTACTACATGGATAATCAGATTTAATTGTTTAAGTGGCAAGATTGGCAATTTTTTTTATATTTTCAAATTTTCAGTAAATATTTTTTTAAAACAATATAATCTGTTCAGGATTTTTTAAACCATTCTACCATACTCAAAACAATGTATAATACTGTACTACATGAGAATAATAGAAGTCAAATAGCACCATAAATTCTAATTTTGTTTTGCAATATTTTACATATAATTGTGTCTCAAGGAGAATCTAATAGTTATTCTTATATTTGTTTCTCTTTTCTATTTTTTTTTTTTTTTCTTTTTTGGGCCACACCCAGCGATGCTCAGGGGTTTACTCCTAGAGGTACTTGGGGGATCATATAGGATGACAAGGATCAAATCCAGGTTGCCAGATGCATGCAAAGCAAATAGCTACCCACTGTACTGTCTCTCTGGCCTCCAGATATCTATTTATTGATTCATGAAAAAATTCTTTGCTAGTCTTCAAAAACAAAAGTCCAACCCTACTGCTATCTTTTGAGGTTTACAAATTATTTGGGAAGTCAATTTAGAAAGCCTTTTATAAATCAAAAACAGTATGTATATAGCTAAGTTCTACACAATAAAGTTTTCAGAAACAAAAACCACACAGGGAGGAAGAGACTCAATAAAGTGTATTTCCTTTGTATTTTTTATAGAGTATGTGCTAAAGAAAAAGAATCACCTCCATCTCTCTCATGACAAAAAATATAATAGCCTGAAAATATCCTGCAGGGAATTATTATTATCTATCATCACTGAATGGAATTAAGTTGAACCTATGAATCAGAGCCTCAAAAGGATGTTTTCTTTATCATCTATATCCTCTTACACTAATGGCTTAATGCCTAGGTTGGTGATAATTTTTTATGAATTCTGTGAAATAAAAAATCTATAAAGTGAGTCTTACATGTGTCTAAGTGTTCCTTACCAGCTACATGAATCATCTTATAGACTCTAGCATGCCTTTCCCTTTGCTTTGCGATAGTAATGCAAGCAATATGTTATATATACGTCTCAAAGGTATATGGGAATATACGTTTGAAAAATAAATAGCAAAGCCAGGAAAGTATGATGCAGAATGATTGCATCTGACTTGAGATGTGAGATCTGCATATATCATTTCCTAACACTGAAGTAAAAAACTCACTAGTAGCAATAGTCATATGTTTTAAACATTTCTAAATCTAAAGCATGTAGGCATTTTGTTTTACAATTTAAATGGCCTTATTTCAAAGCTTGTGAGGAAGGAATCAAAATTGGTTTGCTTTTCCATCAAACCAATACCTGACTTTGTCATTGCATTGGTTATATTTGCAGCATGTAAAAAGTTCCAATGTACATAAGCATACAAAATGTTTCTTACTGAAAAATTTCTCTCCCAGTGACTTTATCAAGAGAGTAAGTTGAATGTATACTATGATAATACTGAAATGGGTTAATTTTTTAATTGCTTTAAATATATTGAAGAACTGGTAACATTTTTTGGTTCTTTATATTTTTGTTTCCATTCTAAAATGCCAGATTTAAACTTAGTCCTACAAGAGTATTTATATTTTCCTCTCTCTACTACTTTCCAATAAACAATTTCTACTTATTAAAAAATGGATTTGGTGTGTGTGTGTGTATGTGTGTAGTTAAAAGTAGATGTTTTTTGCATGCAGGAATCCTATGCTTGATGTTGGGTACTTCATGCTCTCCTAAGCAAAGGCTAGGAAAAGCATTTAAGCACCACAAAACCAAGAAAAAGTTAAAAACTAGAAAGCAGAAACTTATTATTTCCATTAAAAACCCTTAAATTCATTGAAAAATGTTTCTGAGAATCTCAGCATCCTATTAAAATTTTCTGGCAATGAGTCATATGTCTCCTTGTAGGATTCAATATAGTCATTACACTTAATACCAACCAGATAACAAGTATTGCCTTTATTAATAGAACGTGTGCTTGTATACTAATATATTATAAAATGATGTGATTTGTCTAAGTAAGAATCCACACAAACAAAAGCTCTTTTTTTTAACAAAAGCTCCTCTTTTGTTTAGCTTTTGAGTGAGTAAAGGAGAAAATGATTGACAAGAACACATTAGAAGGAACAGAATAAAGAGGGAACCCTTTCATGAGATTAGGGGTTATGCTTTATGGTTTATGGCAATGAAGAAGTTTTCCTCTCTTGGGATGTAGCAGAATACAATTTGCCTCATTTACTTAGCAAGAGTCATTGGTGGTTAGCAGGATCTTACCATACTGAATACTAAGTCCTAAGTACTCTGCCTTTGTTAAATATTTACTCTGAAGCTTGGGAAGGTTATGACTGAATTGCCTGTCTTCATGGAGGTAATCGGATTTGTTTAGCCAGAATAGCAGAGACAGCAATGATATACTAAGTATAAGAAGTTCCTCTCATAGGGCTGGAGCAATAGTAACTGGATAGGACATTTGCCTTGCATGCGGCTGACCGGATTCGATCCCTTGCATCCCATATGGCCCCCTGAGTGCCGTCAGGAGTAATTCCTGAGTGCAGAGCCAGGAGTTGACCCAAAAAGCAAAAAAAAAAAAAATCAAGTGGTTCCTCTCACTTCCAGGCACACTTATGCCATCATCTGCTTGTCTAGTAATCCCATTTCCCTTTGAGATCACTTCTCTGGTTTGTCTAGTATTCGCTTGAGGAAGGTTACTGCTGCCTAGCCTTCACTATGCAAGTCAGACCTCACCTGTCCTCATACTTCAGCATATCCAGCAGGCAGCCAAAAAAATTGTAAGGTCTGACAGATGCTCTTTCTCAGGACTGCAACATGACTGTTGCTGGATGAGGATAAGAAGAAAGGATAAGAAGAAATTTGTATGAGGATAAGAAGAAATTTGTAGCACTATATATGATATGATTCTGGTAGCAGTAGCCCTGATAATTGGAGGTCTGTCTGTTATACTTCCTGTGTCTTTTCTCCCAGGACTCTTTTAATTCCTAACCATCTCAATTCTGTTGCCTGACTCCTCTTCAAAATCCTTTCAAATAGTATTCTGTTCTGTGCATTAGAAAGCCAGACATCTTCCAATAACATTAGGGCTCTAAGGAAATAAAGGTTCATCCCTATTATAATAAGCAAATCCCAAACCAATGAAATTAAACAATTCTCAAACTGAAAGAAATGAAGGAAGATATAGAATTAGGATACATTGAGTTTTTATATAATAAAAATGATTCATTACATCTGAAAGAAAAAAATATCACCAGGTTGTAATAATTTGCAACAATTATTTGCCTATTTAAAGTTAGAACTTCTCACTATTCACAATAGCCAGAATCTGGAAACAACCAGAGTGCCCAAGAACAGATGACTGAATAAAGAAACTGTGGTACATTTACACAATTGAATACTATGCAGCTGTTAGGAAAAATGAAGTAGTGACATTTGCCTATAAATGGGTGGACATGGAGAGGATCATGTTGAGTGAAACTAGTCAGAGGGAAAAGGACAGATATAGAATGTCTGCATTTATCTGTGGGATATAAAAAATTAATATTTTACCAATATCCAAGGCCAGGCAAAACAAGGATCAGGAGGTCTCGTCTGTGGGTGGAATCCACTGCATGTTTGTGAGTCAGAAGTTAGATAAGACAGAGAAGGAACGGTGTACTAATAAATGTTGGAAATGATAATCCCAGCCTGGAACTGAGCATTGAATATAGGCAAAGGAATTTACATGATAACCTCTAAATGTATATACTGCAGGCCACAATGTGTAAGAAAAGTAAGAATGAGAGAGAGAGAGAGGAGAGAGACAGAGAGATAGAAAGAGACAGAGATAAGAAGCAAAGTGCCTGCCATAGAAGCAGGCTGGGGGGGGGAGGGGGAATTGGGGACACTGGTGGTGCTAAATGGGCACTGGTAGAAGGATGGGTGCTGGAACACTGTATGACTGAAACCCAAACACAAAAATCTTTGTAGTTGTATATCTCACAGTAGCATAATAAAAAGATTTTTTAAAATGTTGGAATAATGTTTTCAGACTTTATGGAAAGAAATATTTTCATTGGAATTTTGATATAGAAATAAAATTAGCCCAATCTGAAAAAAAAGTAAAGTTAAAGCTTCTATGGAATGCTCTATCTATTCAACAATCCTCTTTGAGGTGAATGGGAAGGTGGTGGTATCTAGAATCATAAAACTTGTATCAGAGTTTTTGGAAAAAAATCTTTAAACAACTGTGTCATTTAAAATTTATATTTTCTTTATTCATAGAGGAGAAAATAATCATAAAAGAGTTTTACTTCAAAGACAAAATGTGAAAAATATGTGGTGTTTATATATAAATATGCTCCAGGAAATAACATTTGGACTTATGCACCAGTACAGTACCCATTCCCAATATCTTTTACTGTATTCAGCAGTATTTATTTTTATATAATGCATGACAAGTTTAAAGTAGAAACATTGCATGTAATTGAGAGGACAAATTCTGAATCATACTTCACTGATAAATTCTTGCTATGTACTTGCATATTTATTTGTGTATTTTTTGCACCGCACCTGATGACATTTGGAGGCTGCTCTAATGCTGTAGTGTAATGTTGTTAAATTACACATTACTCACACATAAAAAGCATATAGTCCTTTGAGTTATCTTTCCAACTCCAAATATTCAGTTTTCTCTAACATTTTTTTTTCCTTCTGGATCACACCTGGAGGTGCTCATGGCCTACTCCTGGCTCTGTGCTCAGGGATCAGTCCTGGTAGCCTTAGGGAAACAATCTAGGGTGCCAGAGATCAAACCTGTGCAAGGCAAACACTGCCTGTTATACTATCTCTCTCCTGTTATACCATCTCTCTTGGACCTTACATTGTTATTTTATTTTAATCTTTAGGACAGGGATATAATTAATTTCCTCTTCCAAAAAGGTTTTTTGCAGCCTCCAAAATGGTCAGGCACACCTGAAGTTTTTTTAACTGAAAACTCTGGACCTTATTGGAGTGGGGCTGGGTGGTCTCCCTTCTAACTCTGCTTTGCTTCTGGAAGCCCTGGCAACCTCACTCGCATTCCACTTCCTCTGCCATATAAGCTCACCGCCCAGTTAAATACTCTGGATTCTGGAGTACCTGGCCACATTCACTGGATGACATCTCCAAATTCTGCAATACTAACATCCCAGTAGGAGCACACCAGATTGGATGGGAATGTAATATAGAAGGTAACAAAGCTTCATTAACAAAAACATTAACTGGATGGACATGGAGAAGATTATGTTGAGTGAAATTAGCCAGAAGGAGAGAGACAGATACAGAATGACTGCATTTATTTGCATGGCATAGATATATATGTGCATACTGTGATGCCAATATCCAAGGTCAAGTGAAATCAGGAGGTCAAGTGTATCAGGAGGTCTTGTCAAGTGTGTAAATTGTCACAAACGTGTGGGAGTCGGAGGCTGGGCAGGACAGAGAATGGAACAGTGTGCTGACAATTGTCAAGGGTACTAGTGCCAACCTATAACTGAGCATTAAATACAGGCAAAAGGATACACATGACAACCCTTTAATGTATGTTCTGTAGTCCATAGTCTGGAGGGGAAGGAAGGGAGAGAGAGAGAGAAAGGGAAAGAAACGGGGGAACCTGCCATGGAGGTGGACTGGGGAGGGGGAGGGAACTGGGTAGTTGGTGGTGGGAGATGGGCACTGGTGGCGGGATGGGTGCTGGAACACTGTATGACCAAAACCCAGGTATGAACTTTTTAATTGTGTATCTTTATGATTGTGTATCTCACGGTGGTATAATAAAATACTTAAAAAATAAAAAATGTATAATTATTGGCAGCTGAAGGAGCAGGCATGCGTGGGAAATGAGGGTCTTTGGTGGTAGGAACCCACTGGTGGTGGAAGTGGTGTTAAATTATGAATCTTCTAACAACTTTGCTATAAAAACCATTTTACTTTGTAAATCATGGTGTTTTAATAAAAAAAATTAATAAAGAAAACAAAAACAAAAACATTAACACAGAAGGCTCAACTTACCTTAGCATAAACTCAGAGATAAGGACTTAAGGATCCTGTGAGAGATATAAACAGTTTTACAAATATTCTTTAACTGAAGTATTTTTTTAACAATTCCATTAGCCATTTAGTGGTAATAAGCAACATAAAATAAACTATGTGAGATCTGCTTTGGGGGCAAACTTAAGGGATAGATGGGAAAGTGGAAGGTTACAGTGGAACTGGAATATTGAATGCTTGCAGCAAATGCCTCATGAACAACTTTGTAAACCGTGGCATGTAAATAAAGTAGAATAAGGGGGCTTATGACGATTTTAAGAAAATATGTGTGGCTAAATAAGTTTAGCAGATTTTAAGAAAAGTTAGATAACTCTTATGAGGAACTTGTTATGGCCTCAATACACTCACTTTTCATTTTAATAATTGTTAGACCTTTGGGGAAATTTTTTGATAGTCCTGCATGAGATGCACCAAGGGAGAAAGTACCAATATCTGCAAATTGAATTTATAAAAAGTAAAGGGGGTTTACTTTTTATAAACAGAAAACAGAATGGAGAAATTATTAAAAATAAGTTTTAGTTCATTAAACTATGAGATTTTTTAATTCCAGATTAAAAGGCATTGAAAGGATCATAGAAATAATTTTGAAAAAAAATCTAAGATAATTTTATTCAACAAGAAATCTGACTGGCAGAACCAGATTACTTGTGACTATTAACAGGATACCTGTAACAGCTCACACCAGCCTTCCCCAGGAGCAGTCCTTAATGGGAAACCACAGCATCTCCAGAAATAAGACAAGAAACCAGGATACTCAACAAACAGGAGTAGAACATTTACTTGGCATCTGCGTTATTTTTCCACAAGCCTTAAAACACTTCATTGTTTCCCTATTTTTCAAATTAAGAAAATACTATTCTTTAAAACATTGAACTTAAAAAAAAAGAAATCTGAGTGAAGCATTTGCATTTAGGTTGATATATTTTCTTAAAACTTAGTAAGAAATAAAAAAAACATTACCTTGTTAATTTCATTGTAAGGTCTCACAATATCACTGTGTTCCCATTCATCATTGATTTGCTCGAGCGGGCACCAGTAATATCTCCATATGTCCTGTCTCATGCAAATAGAGCCCAAGGGCACCTGCTTGCTCCAGGAACATAAAGAGCCTCAAACCATTCCATCAGGTCATGGGAATGAGGGCTATAATTGTTACTGGTATCTGGCATATCAAATACGACATGGGTAGCTTGCCAGGCTCTGCCGTGTGGGTAGCATACTCTTGTAGTCATCTCTAAATCCAGCATTTATTGATGAACCTCGCAGCCTCAAGTGGTCGGACGAGCCGGTCTGTGATAGGCTGGTCTGTTGGGTGGAGTTCTGATGAGGGGGACGTCCGGATGTGGAAAATGGAGGCCCTCATGGAGTGGGGAGTCCTCTGACTTGTTGCAAGGCTCTGCTGGGGTGGCGAGACAGGGCTAGAGCCCGCCATCCCTCCCGGGCACCTCGTGAGTGGCTGGGCACAGGGAGAGCTAATAGCAGCTCTGCCCCATGTCTGTGAGTCTCTGGATCAGTGTTGTAAGGTCAAGTCATTCAAAAACAATTTTCTGTTGTTTTTATGTAGAAAATGAATTTAAATGATTCTTCACGATCACGATCACGATCCACGATCTTCCCGTTAATCATCTATTTGCTAGAGCGGGCACCAGTAATATCTCCATATGTCCTGTCTCATGCCAGTAGAGCAAAGGGCATCGGCTTACAGGAACATAAAGAGCCCAACCATTATATTAGGTCATGGGAATGACCTAATATAATAGTTACTGGCATTTGGCATGTCAAATACAACACGAGCAGCTTGCTAGGCTTGCCGCTGGGAGGCATATTATTTAAACACCTCCAAATAAAGCATTTATTGATGACCCGCGGCCGCTTCGGCGCGGCCGGGCTGTGATGGGCTGGTCGGCTGGGTGGAGTTCTGAAGAGAGGGAAGTCCGGATGTGGAAAATGGCGGCACCCATGGAGTGGGTGGGGTCGTCTGGCTGGTTGTGAGGTTCTGCCGGGTGGTGGGCCAAGGCTAGAACCCACCATGCCTCCCGACTGCCTCATGAACGGCTGGGCACAGGGAGAGCAAGGAGGCGCTCTGCCCCATGTCTGAGTCTCTGGACCAGCATACCTGGGCTGGATTGAGGAAGAAATTGCTGCAGGGTGGGTGTCGATGATCCGGGCTGTGATGGGCTGGTCGGCTGGGTGGAGTTCTGAAGAGAGGGAAGTCGGATGTGGAAATGGCGGCACCCATGGAGTGGGTGGGGGCCTGGCTGGTTGTGAGGTTCTGCGGGGTGGTGGGCCAAGGCTAGAACCCACCATGCCTCCCGACTGCCTCATGAACGGCTGGGCACAGGGAGAGGAAGCGCTCTGCCCCATGTCTGAGTCTCTGGACCAGCATACCTGGTCCAGAGTATGCTGGTATGCTGGTCCAAATGATTCTTAAAGAAGCAATTTTAGAGAACAAAGAGGAGAAATGAGGAAGGTCTTTTCTAAACCAGATAAGTCGTGGATTTTTGAAAGTAAAAGCCAGAAATCATAATGGCCTGTAAAATAAAGGAAAATATAGACTTTAGTATGCTGGACTTAGTTATAAAAACAACTTTGAAAACTAAAAGTAATGCAAAATATAAATGTTTTTAGTAGATAAAAATTAACTTCAGTGTTTTAAGGACTAATATGCATTGGTGCATATTCATATATGTTTTATCTTTGAACTGTTTGGAAAATGTTCCTTTCAATAAGAAAAATTAATTGTTAAACTTTGATTCTAGGGAATGATAAAATACATTTCAGTATCATTTTATCTCAATAAAATCTGAAACAATGAATAAAATAATCTAAGGTTTTCAATATTGTTTTACTTCCTAGAACAGAATTAGTATAGTAATAAATTGGTATTTAGTGGTATTGGTATTTAAGGCAATCTTTGAATTTTGTTTTCCAACTGAGATAGACATAATCTAAACAGAATACCCTCCAGGCAGAACAATCAGAAATATTTCACAAAGAAATCATTAATTTATTAAAAGCATGGCTAGACTAGTTGGGATCAGCAGACTAGAGGATTGGGTTGTCATGTACAGAGAATCTTTGTTGTAATTAAAGAATCAGATTTCTTAAGAGTTATATGTCCAGTGTAAGTGATTGTAATAAGCCCTAGCTTAAAAGTTATCTTTCTAGGATAGTAAGAAAGAAAATGGAACAGTGTGCTAATAATTGTCAAGGGTACTAATACCAACCTAGAACAGAGCATTAAATAGAGGCAAAAAGATATACATGTCAATACCTTAATGTATTTTCTGTAATCCATAGTCTGGAAGGGAAGGAAAAGAGAAAGAGAGAGAAAGGGAAAGAAATAAAGGACCTGCCATGGAGGAGGGCCGGGGAAGAGGGAGGGAACCGGGTAGTTGGTGGGAGATGGGCACTGGTGGAGGGATGGGTGCTGGGACACTGTATGAACAAAACCCAAATATGAACTTTTTATTTGTATATCTTTGTAATTGTAAAAAATAAATAAATAAACAAAAAGAAAAAAATAAAATAAAATCAAGAAATAAAAAAAAGTTATCTTTCTTTATTATACTTCCTGTTCTCTTATGTGAGATGGTTACTACGTTTACATAGTGTGGGTACAGAATCAAGTTTGGGATCTATCTGTGCAACTAATCATGAAGTTTCTCCATCCTCAGAGTCCTGCTAAAGAGAGAGACCTTGAAACATGAAGACCCCCAATACCTGAATAAGCCTATCACCATTGAGGAAATAGAAAAAGTAATTAAAAGTCTGCCCAAACACAAAAGCCCAGATCCAGACGGATTCCCTAGTGAACTCTACCAAACCTTTAAGGAGGACCTACTGCCAGTCCTTTTCAAGCTCTTCCAGGAAATAGAAGAAACAGAAACACTCCCAAACAGCTTCTACGAGGCACATATCACCCTGATACCCAAAGCAGGGAGAAACAACACAAAGAAAGAAAACTACAGACCAATATCCCTGATGAACACGGATGCTAAGATCTTCAAAAAAATACTAGCAAACAGAATCCAAAGACTCATCAAGAAGATTATACATCATGACCAAGTTGGATTCATCCCGGGAATGCAAGGATGGTTCAACATTCGCAAGTCAATCAACATAATACATCATATCAATAAGAGAAAAAACAAAAACCATATGATCCTATCAATAGACGAGAGAAAGCATTTGACAAAATCCAGCACCCGTTCATGATTAAAACCCTCCAGAAAATGGGAATTGAAGGGACTTTCCTCAAGATAGTTACAGCCATCTACCAAAAGCCCACAGCGAGCATCATTCTAAATGGGGAAAAGTTGAAAGCCTTCACTCTGAGGTCAGGGACAAGACAAGGTTGCCCACTCTCACCTCTTTTATTCAATATAGTACTGGAAGTACTTGCCATAGCAATCAGAGAAGAAAAAGGACATCAGGGGCATCCAGATAGGCAAGGAAGAAGTCAAGCTATCATTATTCACAGATAACATGATATTAGACCTAGAGAACCTTAAACTCTACCAAAAAACTCCTAGAAACAATAGACGCATATAGTAGAGTGGCAGGATACAAAATCAACACCCAAAAGTCGGTGGCTTTCCTATATACAAATAACGAAAGAGAAGACAGGGATATTAAGGAAACAATTCCATTCACAACTGTGCCACAGAAAATCAAATACCTAGGAATCAACTTACCCACGTGTGTAAACGACCTGTACAAAGAAAACTACAAGACATTGCTCCAAGAGATAAAAGAGGACACAAGGAAATGGAAACATATTCCCTGTTCATGGATGGGGAGAATCAACATTGTCAAAATGGAAATACTCCCTAGAGCTCTGTACAGATTCAGTGCAGTCCCTATAAGGGTACCCATGATATTCTTCAAAGAAATTGACCAAACACTCCAGAAATTTGTATGGAACAATAAACCCCCCAAGGATAGCTAAAGCAATCCTTGGGAAAAAGAAGATGGGAGGCATCACCTTTCCCAACTTCAAACTGTACTACAAGGCAGTAGTAATTACAACAGCATGGTATTGGAATAAAAACAGACCTGTGAACCTATGGAATAGAATTGAGTATCCTGACACCCAACCTCAAACACATGATCATTTAATCTTTGATAAAGGTGCAAAGGAGTCTAAAATGGAGTAAGGAAAGCCTCTTCAACAAGTGGTGTTGGGAAAACTGGGCAGCGACATGTAAAAAAATGTATTTGGACCTGTGTCTAACACCATGCACAAAAATCAGATCAAAATGGATTAAAGATCTCAATATCAGACTTGAATCCATAAAGTATATTGAAGAAAATATAGGAAAAATCCCTCCCCGACATTGAAGCTAAAGGCATCTTCAAAGGTGAAACATCACTAACAAAGCAACTAGAAGAAAAGATAAACCTATGGGACTACATGAAACTAAAAAGCTTCTGCACCTCAAAAGAAACAGTGACTAAGATACATAAGCAGTCCACAGAATGGGAAACAATATTCACCCAACACCCATTTGATAAGGGGTTAATATCCAGGATATATCAGGCACTGGTAGAACTTTACAAGAAGAAAACAAACAACCCCATCAAAAAATGAGGAGAAGAAATGAACAGAAACTTCAACAAGGAAGAAATTCGAATGGCCAAAAAAGCATATGAAAAAATGCTCATCATCAGTAATCATCAGAGAGATGCAAATCAAAACAACAATGAGATACCACTTTACACCACAGAGACTGGCACATATTCAAAAGAGCAAGAACAACAAGTGCTGGCATGGATGTGGGGAAAAGGGGACACTCATCCATTGTTGGTGGGAATGACGGCTGGTACAGCCTTTCTGGAAAACAATATGGACATTCCTCCAAAGACTAGAAATTTGAACTCCCATTTGACCCAGCCATACCGCTCCTGGGAATCTACTCTGGGAAACCAAAAATACGCAGCAGAAACCCATCCCTACTTTTATGTTCATAGCAGCATTATTCACAATAGCCAGAATCTGGAAGCAACCAGAGTGCCCTAGAATCGATGACTGGATAAAAAAGCTTTGGTACATCCACACAATGGAATACTAGGCAGCTGTTAGGAAAAAATGAAGTTATAAAATTTGCCTATAAATGGATGGACATGGAGAAGGTTATGTTGAGCGAAATTAGCCAGAAGGAGAGAGACAGATACAGAATGACTGCATTTATCTGCATAACATAAATATATATGTACATATTATGATACCAATATCCAAGGTCTAGTGAAACATATATCAGGAGGTCTTGTCAAAGGTGGAAATTATCACAAACGTGTGGGAGTCAGAGGCTAGGTAAGACAGAAAATGGAACAGTGTGCTAACAATTGTCGAGGGTACTAATGCCAACCTAGAACTGAGCATTAAATAGAGGCAAAAAGATACACATGACAACCCTTTAATGTATGTTCTGTAATCCATAGTCTTGAGGGGGAAGGAAAAGAGAAGAAAAGAGAAGTGGAAAGAAATAAAGAACCTGCCATGGAGGAGGGATGGGGGGAGGGGAGGGAACCGGGGACGTTGGTGGTTGGAGATGGGCACTGGTGGCTGGATGGGTGCTGGAACACTGTATGACCAAAACCCAAATATGAACTTTTTTAATTGTATATCTTTGTAATTGTAAAAAATAAAAAAAATTAAAAAAAGAGAGAGACCTTAAATAAATATAGAGCAGGTAGGGGTTTGTTGACTTTTTGAAAGAAAAGGTTAAAGGAAACTCAATCTAGCAGAAAACAGCTCTGATAAAACTTAACCACTGGTTGGATTGTATCCAAATGCCGGGGCTCTTACAGTACATTTCTGGAAGAGGAAAGTGTATGCCACCTCTGAATTAAGTAAACTTTTCCTTTAGTCTCCATGAATCTTTTAATCGCAGTATTTTGAAACTAAAGATTTTTAATATAACTGAGAAGATAAAAATAAATTTTGGTATTTTGAAATCATTACTCATAATGCAGAAGAAAAGAGAAAAAATGTCTAGGCAATTTTCAAAAGCAGATAAAGATGTCTTAATACAATTTTGAAAGAAATATTTTCTTGCCATTCTTTGCTCTCTTCCACATCCAGCAATAGTCAGGGTTTACTTCTAGCTCTGTGATCAGAAGAGCTTCCTGGAGGCTCAGAGACCATTTATGGTGCCAGAAATTGAGCCCAGGTCCAGGTAGGCAGAGTGCAAGGCAAGTACCCTACCCATAAGAGAGGAAGTTGGGAAAGTGAGTAGTAATGGAGCTGGAAGTTAAACTTTGCATATTGTTGCAATGATATAAGTAGACATTCTTGAATTTCTGCCTATAATTTTTTAAAAAGTGACATACCAACAAAATTCATATGAATCAGTATTCTGAGTCTATATCTATCTCTATCGTAACCCTAACCAATTCCATGCACTGTATCCCCCTCTGGTTTTCTATCAATGCTGGTGAAATCATACTACAGTCATTTATTTTATTTGCCTTAAGTTTTTGTTTTACAATTAAGTTACCTAAATTACACACACACACACACACACACTACATATATGTTTGGGAGCAATACCTGCAGATAGGTGGTCAGGAATTGCAATCCTGGGTCTGCGCTCAAGGATTATTTCAGTGGTGCTCAGGGGAACATATGTGGTGCTCAGAAGACCAAATTAAAGTTTGCCATATGCAAGCACTTCAAACCTTGTATTATCTCTTTGAACAATTAATATTTTTTAAAATATATGTCCTGCCAGATTATGATTCCTTATCTTAAGTTTAATCGTTTTAAATTTAAACATGGTTGAAAATAATGCAGATAGAAAATTCATTCTATAGAGTTGGAGTGACAGCAGTTAGCATACCTTGAACACCATCAGTACAACTTCAGTATCTGGTATCCCATATGTTTCCTCAAGCCCAACCAGGAGTAATCTCTGAGTGTATAGACAGGAGTAACACCAAGAACTCTAGTGTAATCCCAGAACAAACAAATTTCATAGTTATAAACCAGTTCAGAGACATCATGTGGAATCAGGGGGGAAATACATGAATAATCATTATATATGATAATTACCTTGTTTGGTCTATTAAATTAGTCAATATTTTGTCATATTAATAGTATTTGTGTGGCAATATTATAAGGCTATTTTATTTTTTGAAAGTTATTGAGGAACAGAATATATATAATATATATAATATATAATATATATAATATATATTCAGAATATATATATTCTGAACAGAATATATATATTTAGAATATATAAAATATATATTATATATAATATATAATATATATTCAGAATATATATATTCTGAACAGAATATATATATATTCTGAACAGAATATATATATATTCTGAACAGAATATACATATATTCTGTTCCTCAATAACATTCAAAAACATAAACATAAAATAGCCTTATAATAATGCCACACAAATACTATTAATATGACAAAATATTGACTAATTTAACAGACCAAAACACAGGGTAATTTTCAAAGTTCTTTAGATTATGTAACATACTCACCAAAGGAAGAGAAGAGAAGTGTCCTGGACAGGTGAGTCACTGAGAAAAATTCCCCAGAATTTGAAACCAGAAAACAGGCCAGATATCTGAGTCTCATAAATAATAATATTATAGTATTTTCTCCAAGAAAGAGACACCATGAACCCTTTGAAGAATGCAGACAAAGGTGTCAATTGTATATTGTACTATTTTTTATCAAGAAATTATATTCCATGGTGATCAGTAAGTAGATGTAGAAGGTACTGTTTACTGTTCTTTTATAATGTCTTTACATTGCAAATATATATTAAACATATATTTATAAGTTTGATTAGTACTGCTTCTGAATATATTTACTATAACTGCTGCGCGGGTTCGATCAATAATTCCTCAAGTTTTGAGGTGACTACTAGAGTATACCACCTGCACGGCAGAGCCTGGCAAGCTACCCGTGTCGCATTTGACATGCCAAATACCAGTAACTATTATAGACCTCATTCCCATGACCTGATGGAATGGTTTGAGGCTCTTTATGTTCCTGGAGTGGGATAATGCCCTTGGGCTCTCTCGCATGTGACAGGACATACTGAGATGTTACTGTGCCCGCTAGAGCAAATCGATGATATAAGGGAAGACAGTGATACAGTGAAACATTTTCTGTCTAGGGGTTCTCTGTAGCTACTCTACTTATGAGTCTTAACAATTTTGGGTGAATATTAGGAAGTTTAACAAAAGGAATGATGAAGGCCCAGTAATATACATTTCAAAATAACAAGATAAAATATAGCCACCACAACCTACTCTTGCTGTAAAAACATCTACAAATTATTGTGAAATTAGGACAGTTGTTGACAAACAGAAGTTTTACTCCCTCAATTTTCCATAAAATTAATTCTGCATTATTATTCTTTCCTATCACAATATGTTAAATTACAAGTTTGCTAAGTTAAAATACCAAATACTTCTTTGCTTGCACCTCTAGTACAAGCAGAGCAACTGTATAGATTGGATGGAATAAGGGAACATGGGTGGGGAAGCAGGGAAGAAGGAGCAGCAGCACACTGAGCAACCTCAAATAAAATGCAATGGTTTTAAGTTTAAGAAGGAACATTTTAATTGCGAGCATTAATAAAATAATAGTTATTCAAGGATAACCCCCAAATAAGATCAGTTCCTATAATCTGTTTTTTTAAGACAGCTATTTCTGCTACTTTAAAGTGCCTAGCAAGCTTACCTTACTTTATTAAATTTTGTTTTGCTTTATTATAAAATTTAAATCAGCAGTGGAATTTTCCTTGTAAGGGCATGACTCAGATAGTCTATGATAGATCATAGACTTCCCAAATCTATACATGGAACATGGAATACATATACACGCTGTCTCGTTTACCACGGCATCAAAAATCAGATAGGCTGGACATATAATGCGATTTGGAGATGACCGCTGGACTAGAGCTGTTACCGACTGGATCCCATGGGATGTCAAAAGATTCCGTGGCCGCCCACCTACAAGATAGTCAAACTTCCTTGTCAAGAGCCTGAACGATCGGGTTGAGGCTCTTCATATTCCTGAAGCAACCAGATGCCATGGGCTACACTGGCACGTGATAAGGTCAAATGGAAATGTTACTGGCGCCCACTCGGGAAATCAATGAATAAAGGGATGTCCAGTGATCAAGTGATGGAAAGTAGTCTCCACCAGTGTTCCCTCAGGCCCAATGAAAGAGGGTGTTGGAAAGGTGTCTTCTAGAGACGACTTATGCTCTTTGTCTTTCTTCACACAAATTGAAATTTGTGTCAAATTTCAATTTTGACACAAATTTCCACTTCACACAAATTGAAATTGAATGAGTGACATATTGTACTCCAGACCATGGGTTTTATGTGATTTACAGCTTGGGGTTTTAGGCAGAAGGTTTTACAATCTGTTTTATGTTTAATGTATTTCTCCAGTTAATCTGCGTTACAGAGCACATCCTCATTTAGACCCTTCCCATATCACTGCCCCTCATTTTCCTGTATATGTAAACAGAGGTGGGTGGAGAACCATGAATGGAAGTGCTGTTAGGATGCCTGTGTGACCCTAGTGACTGTGACATGCCGGGCTATTAAGATGTTGCTAAGAAGCTGTAAATGAGGCACTCTGGACAGTCAATCAGATAAATAACCTTTAGGAGATGACTAGGGAATTTTGAGCTCTTGATTCTATATTATTTGCTGATGATCACTTTCCTACCTACATTTCACTTTAGTTCTTGATTATATGATCATAATTCTTGATTAAAATGCAAGAATTTTAATCTTCTCAGATCATGTCATATGGTTCTACAAGACATTGCTGAAATTTGTCACGAGACTTAGAGGAGGGATGATTACAGGCAAGAGAAAATTTACCCCACATTACATCATTTCTTTATAACATAATTTAAAAATGTGTTTTTTTAGAATTCATGACCATGACCAAGAGGTATTTAAAAAACTCATGTAGAAAGGTGTTTCTACTTGAGTCAAATTCTTCTATTTCAGTCTAGGTGCTGCTATGGAAGGGAGGCTGATGAGTCAGCAGAATTGCTCTCTTCCCACTCTCCCAAAAGCAATCACCATCATTCCTGGTTACTACCTGAATAGCTTATTCTCTGAATCAAGTAAGATGAGCTATTGTGAGGAAAATTTTGTTCTTTTTTGTTTTAGTTATTACTCTCTAATTACAGTGGTTAAATAAAACTCATAGCTGCAGTGAAAGGAACAATGAAATATGTATGAGAGAAAAACTAAATTAAAAAAATACCCTGAAATTGAAGTGGGCAAGTAAGTTTGGGGCCACTTCCCAGCAATCCTCAGGGCTTACTCTTGGAGCTCTGAGGACCATATGTTGTGCCATGAATTTGTCACATGCAAGTCAAGCACCATCTGTACTATTGATGTTGGTGGGCCCCCACAGGTGGCTTATGTGAGGCAGGGAGGAGAGAGAAGGTCACTTTCTCCCAATCCATCTCCGCTGCCCAGGAGCCTGCTGGGAAGGCTAAACCTTTCCCAGACCTTACTGGCTCTTGTCTTTGACTCTCTGAAGAAGAATTTCAGGAGGAGAGGAGCAATCAAGTGAAAACAGATCTTTTTTTTTTTGGACGCTTTTAAAAAAATTATTTATTTTATTTATTATTATTTAAAAATATTTTCTTATACCACTGTATCACTGTATCACTGTATCACTGTCTTCCCGCTCATCATCCATTTGCTCGAGTGGGCACCAGTAACATCTCCATATGTCCTGTCTCATGCTAGCAGAGCCCAAGGGCATCTGCTTGCTCCAGAAATATAAAGAGCCACAAACCATTCCATCAGATCATGGGAATGAGGTCTATAATTGTACAGATACTCCTCCCCCAGTTTGCCTCTATTGAAGGCTCTTTACCTCTTTCTCTCTCTCTCTCTCTCTCTCTCTCCCTTCTCCTATACATTGTGGCTTGCAATAAATACATTTAGAGGTTATCATGTATATCCCTTTGCCTATATTCAATGCTCAGTTCTAGGCTGGTATTATCATTTCCAACAATTATTAGCCTCCTGTTTCTTTCTCTGTCTTACTTAACCTCTGACTCTCACACACTTGCAGATGATTCCACCTATTGACAAGACCTCCTGATCCATGTTTTGTCTGGTGTTGGATATTGGTATCATACATTTTATATATATATATAATTTATATACATTTTATTATATTTATTATATAATTTATTATATTTTATTATATAATTCATTATATTTATTATACATTTTATAAACATTTTACATATATATATATATATATATATATATATATATATACACATATATACACCAGCCTATCACAGCCCGGCTCATCGAGATCCACCCTGCTGCAGTCTTTTTTAATCCGGCCCAGTATGCTGATCCAGAGACAGACATGGGGCAGAGCTGCTACTGGCTCTCACTGTACCCAGCCGCTCATGAGGGTGCCAGGGAGGGATGGCAGCTTCTAGTCCTGGCCCGCCACCCCAGCAGAGCCTCACAACAAGCCAGATGACCCCCCACTTCATGAGGACCTCCATTTTCCACATCCGGACTTTCTCCTCGTCAGAATTCCACCCAGCAGACCAGCCTATCACAGCCCGGCTCGGCAGCTGCAAGCGGCCGCAAGGTTAATCAATAAATGCTGGATTTTGAGATGACTACAAGAGTATGCTACCCACACGGCAGAGCCTGGAAAGCTACCCATGTCGTATTTGATATGCCAGATACCAGTAACAATTATAGACCTCATTCCCATGACCTGATGGGATGGTTTGAGGCTCTTTATGTTCCTGGAGCAAGCAGGTTCCCTTGGGCTCTACTTGCATGAGACAGGTCATATGGAGATGTTACTGGTGCCCACTCGAGCAAATCGAAGATGAACGGGAAGACAGACAGTGATATGTATATCATACTATATATATCACACTATATATCACTTGATCACTTGACATCCCGTTATTCGTCAATTTGCTCAAGCAGGCGCCAGTAACGCTTCCATTTGACCCTATCACATGCCAGTGTAGCCCAATGGCATCTGCTTGCTTTAGGAATATGAAGAGCCTCAAACTGTTTGTTCAGATATAGTATATATATATATATCATACTATATGTCATACTATATATATCATATATCATACTATATATCGTATATGTATATATGTATATATATATATAATTATATCCCACAAACAAATGAAGCCATTCTATATCTGTCCTTTTCTTTCTGACTAATTTCATTCAGCATGATCCTCTCCGAGTACATCCATTTATAGGCAAATTTCATAACTTTTTTTTCCTAACAGCTGCATAGTATTTCATTGTGTAGATGTACCACAGTTTCTTTTACCAGTTGGTTGTTTCCAGATTCTGGCTATTGTGAATAGTGCTGCTATGAACATAAAAGTGCAAATGGTGTTTCTGCTGTGTGCTTTTGGCTTTTAGGAAGGGGAAGCAGGAGAGAAAATGAGAGAGTACACATCTCAAGAGGGAGATGTGGGCACTGCATGTGCTCGGTTATATGGCATAAGCAGCACATGTGCTCCAGCAGCATATGAGCACCTCCTATTTTCAAGGTGCTTTTATAGGTTATTTTTTTTCTCAAGCTGTCTCTAGGTGGGGCTTCTACCTAGGTAAGAGTCCTTGCTAATGTGTTCTTAAGGGATAGTTTTGGGAGTGGTCTTTTTTGAATTTCCTTTCCTGTCCTCCTTTCCTGTTGGATCTTCTCCTGGAGGGCTGGTCCAGCCTTTCTCTGATCTGGACTAGCTCCAGGTAAAGGTCTTACCAGGCCTTAGTTCCTGTGTTCAAGTCCTGATGACCTAAGGGCTAGGTACTTTTGCTACTCCCTTGGAATTCCATTGCCATGGGCCACCCTTCCTGTCAGTCTGCTACATCGTTATCTCTCTGGGCCAGGCACAAGATGTTTTGATTAGTTGTTATTGCTATTTTTTAACACTTGTTAATAAATTAACACTAACATGATAATGCACATTAACCCAAATAAGGTAAGGATTACTGAGACCTAGGTTAATATATCAAATATATATTATATCAAAATATTTGATATATATGTATATATACTATCTATAAATCATGGTAATTGAGTAATTGTTGAAGCTCGGCAAATAGCTCAGGGGTTGACAGTTTGATCCTTGGCATTACATGGTTCCCAATCATTCCTAGGTGGAGCCCTCAGGGGCTCCAAACACCTCAGGGGTGGCCAAGGAAAGCTTTGGCAGCACAGGGCCTCAGTATGAACAGAATATACTGTATAGAGAAGGTTATCTGTCTGGCTAAAAAGAGCTTGGAGTGTTTCCACCCTTTTCTGACAATCATTTGGAGGATCTCCCAAAAAGAGAGTGACCATATTGTTTAGTAACTGTAGTTAACTGTAATGTTAATTAATCACTTATTGGCTTTGTATTACAAGATAAACACACACACATATACATATATGTATGGACTGTCTCTCAAATGAAAAAATAAATAACAGCTTTTTAGCAATAAGAATGAAAAAAGTTAAGCAGCATGTATCCAATTGAATAATTTGTAGAGTTTGATAATATTTATTTTTCAATGACTTTGAAAAAGATATTGGAGCAAATACTGCAAAACAACCAAACAATACTTAAGAAGAAGTAATAAAATTTTTTGGGAGAAACGGGATCAATCACTCTGAAAATAAATCTACTGTCAAATTGTGTCCATCAAACATGGCCTGCCCTTTTTGACAACTAATTTTATACCTGGAACATCTTTCCTTTCTATGACATACAGCACTTGGATAGAGATATTTTCTAAAGAATTTTTCATCCTGAAAGGAAATTTTTGGAAGCTCCAGATTAAATAAAGCTCGGCCGCTTTATTTAGAATAGGGCGTCCTAGATCTAGCATAGGCTAATGTGCAGTGTGGTTCTCTGGGTGGGGGGGAAGTGTTCATCACATGTCTTTATTAAATCTATTTGAAGAATGAAAATCATGCAAAATAAGTATCATTTTGTAGATAGTTCCTACTTATCATGATAGAAAAAAAGAAAAAGAATAGGGGCACTCATAAATAGGATAATCCTAGGATATACACCTCTAAGCTTTCAGTTGAGACAGGAGGAATGAAAGAAATCAGGCAGAGGATGGTGACAGGCATTTCAGAAATAGATGCAGTACATACAGCTAACTGTCCAGATGGTGAAAAGAACTTCATTCATATTTGGTGCTGAAAGGCAACATTATGAATTGAGTACATGAAGCAAGGGCAAAGTAAGCAAAAGCAAATTAGCAGAGGCAGATAAGGGGAATGTTAAGATAATGCCACCATGTTGATAGTAAATCAATGCAGTACCTTGAAGGGATCTGTTTTATAACATGATTGATTTTTTCCATCTGTCATAAGTCATCACATCACAGAAAATCCATACAAAACAGTTCATAATACAGTACTATAAGTAACTCCAGGAGCCTGA
The DNA here is from genome assembly GCA_021461705.1 of Cryptotis parvus. Taxonomy (NCBI): domain Eukaryota; kingdom Metazoa; phylum Chordata; class Mammalia; order Eulipotyphla; family Soricidae; genus Cryptotis; species Cryptotis parvus. Next base: position 63,684 of record JAJIBD010008341.1, read on the forward strand.
ACTTAATTATGAATGCAGTGGAAAACCACCTAGGATCTTTAGACAGATAAGTGACATTTTTTTTTCTGCAAAGATTCACTGGGAATGTGATTTACAGAATCAGAGATGGGTGTTTCTGACCAGTCTTTATATTTAAAGATACATGATTCCAAAAATAAATATAGATGACTCTAAAATAAAGATACATGATTCTACTTTCAACTATGAATATATTTAGGGGTCAAGTTAGGAAAAAGGGAAGGAAGGAATTTTCCTTTCATCAGTTTTGATGTCATGTTTTAAAAAGCAGCTACACAGTACTCAAAACAAACACATTAATACTCATATTTCTAATCCTTCCCTTTCACTTTTTCTCTTACCACTTCTGACCTGTCCCAACGTCGAGAAAATAAAAGGTTTACTAGGCAGCTACATTATAGTTATATTGTCAGTTTTTCTAATCTATCCCATATTCAAAATTATTCTGCAGAATATATGCAAACACTTCTATTTCTTGAGACACAAACTTTTGTTTAGAGAGTTCTCTTTATTTCTGCCTAAACATTCCATGTTTCTTTCCCACTCCCAGAAGCAAAGCTTGTGTCTTCTCCCTTAAATACGACTGCAAATTGTTTGTTATAAGAATAATCCTATTTAGAACTGTGTACAGCGCCACCTCGTGACAAAGGCTGCAATTGTTCAGTGAATAGAGCATCTGCACATCACAATGATAATGGACACCAGAAACTTGGAAGATTTTATAAAATGAGACAACAGCCAGAATGTCTGGATAGCTAATCATCTTCATGCTATTTTTTTCTTAAAATTTTTAATACATCTACTTATTTCAATTTTAAGGAACTTACCTAAAAAAGTCAGATGCTCTTTTCAGGAATGTATTAGGACAACACAAAGGTAAGTCAGAGGTTACATGATGGGTTTAAATATGAACATCTCCCTAGAGTTAAAGATTCTATATATTGAATTATGATGGTCTTGTTCTGGAGAGATCTCAGGCTTCCAAAACCCTTCCTGGAAGCCATTGTTTCAAATTTTGGCTGAGACATCTTTTGAAAATTTTGAAATAATATGGGATTTTAAAAATGAATTTAGACCTTCAGATCAAGTAAGAGAAATAAACTAACTGTATACTTATCCACAGCTGTTCCTATAAGGTCCTTGCTATCTGGTTAGTTTTTCTGAACTCAGAAAAAAATATTTTGTATATTAACATTTTCCTTAGTTTCTACTCACAGTATATCTGTGGAATGGAATTTTCCTATACAAATAGATGGGAGCCCTGCTACAGGAATTGGACAAAAGAGCTCCAATTTTCTAAAGAACTGCTTACTGATGAAGTCTTGTGATAATTCAGACATCTGGACAGCTGTGTTTAATCTCCTCTAAGTTTAACTCTTCTTGAACTCAAATTTTCTATAAAAATTCAAACTGTGAAGCAGGGTATATGTTTTTATATTTAATTTAATATTCAAATGATTCAGCTAATTTAGATGCAAGAATGAATCTTAGTCTTGACTTGCAGGAGTGTGATTTGCACCTACCTAGTTAAGTTGGTTAATCAGGCTTCAACATACAGGAAATAAATCTATGTTGTTGCTTATATGCTATCCTTGGGCAGTTTGATTTGAACTAATATAATATCACTGGTTGCCAAAAGAAAAACAAAACTCTAGCATTTCATTTTAATAGCAGCAATATTGTAAGCACTCCAAAGAAGCTTTAATAGAGAATTATGATACTTAAATGTCAAGATAAATTCTTAGAGAATTCTCGTAAATTTAACATACTTCTTCTACTTACCTCCATGACTTACTCTAAGATTTCCTTTATCCCTACACAACAACAGTTAAAGTACGTCAATGATGACAAGCTTTTAAATTGTTTAAGCAATGAACTGCTGAAGACATATTTTCTCTCCAAATGACTTAATTGACCCAAGTAATTTAAAAAAAAATAATAAAGCTGTTGGCAGTGTTGTTAAAATATACATCCCAATCTCACGGTAGTATAATAAAATATTTTTTTAAAAAGAAGAAAAG
>JAJIBD010008342.1:0-29899 GCA_021461705.1 Cryptotis parvus
TCGATTTTCTCTGGTAGTCTGTTCTTGAGTGTGAGTCTTTTTCCATCTTCTGGCGTTGTCTACAGAATCTCTGAACTTCATCTTTGAGATCACTAATTCTTTCTTCAGTAGCTGTTACTCTGCTTTGGAGGCCTTCCCCTGTGTTTTTCAGTTCACTTACCTCATTTTTAACATCTGTCATTTCTGCTTGTACTTTGGTCTGAAATTTACTCAATTCTTCTCTCGCATCCTCTTGTATTTTATTGACTTTGTATTCCATTGTTTCTTTTGAGTTCCTTGTGCATCTTTAACAGTTCCTTCTGAAACTCCTTTTCAGAGAGATTATATAGCTCATCGTTTTGCTTGACTCATCTGTATTAGTAACTTCAATCGTAGAGCTTGAAGAAATTCTGCGTGGCTTTTTACTTGTCGTATGTTGATAATATGTGTTCTGGGTGACTAGTCAATGGAGTTAGTAAGTTGCCTGAATTACTTTGCAGTTAGGGATGTATAGCAAAGAATGTAGGGGCAAATTCTCAGTGGTATCTCAGGTACATAGAAATTACTTTGTGTCGACATGGAGTGTCAGTGGGTGGTTCAGGAAGTCAGGGGGTCGGGTGGAGGTAGTCCCGTGGGAAGATCCAAAGAAATGGGTGTGGCTTGGTCCCCTTCTCAAACTTCCAGCCCTTTATCCTGGAAATGAGTGGCTCGGGGCCTGCCTGCCATGGAAACTCACCTGGTGGGGAGGCGGAGCTGCTGGGCATCTGGGGGATGGCAGTCTGAGACAAGTTCCCTTTTATTTCAAGTACTGGCATCAGATGGACAAACCACGAGTTCAACTCAGCTCCAAAATCATTTATTAATTACCAATAATAAAATAAGCTCTGCTACTACAATTCAAGATAATGTGATTCCCCAGACCTCTAACTCCTGGTCAGAATTCCAACCATGCACTCGGGCCCAGGTATCCCACCAAAGTGAATGGATCTGCCTTAGTAAGTCCCTTTCTATACCCAAAAGTCCACAAGGTCCTTCTTATTTCTATGCTGTACCAGGGTAATTCTGAGTGTCCTGCCCTATGTTTATTGAGAAAGGTCATGCTCGCTTTTCTGAGAGGGAAACTAGCAAGTTCCCTCCTTTGATCTTGGCAGAGTTGATGAACCATGGTTTCAATGTAACCAGGTGGTCATCTCCCTGGTAAATTCTAATTGTCCCATGCTGGAACCAGTGGTTGCTAAAAGGAATTGTGTCCAGTCCAGATAGTATTGAAATCACAGTAGAGAGTATAATAATATTTCAAAAGTTATTAATTTTGAGTCAAAATGACTCTGTAATTGCCCTCCCTCCATCAGTGTCTACACAAAAGAGAGATTTTTTAGCATTAACCCTGGCTTAAAGTCATGTAAATAGTTTAAACTAAAGTAGCTAAAATAGCAAAAATCCAAAGCTAGTGAGGCTGTGTCATCCAACAGTTTGTAATACAAAATATTGCTGAAAACATTTATTCCAAACTTTTACTTACTTATAACTTTAACTTTTTAAAACACTAAATGGTGGAACCAGAGTGATAGCACAGCAGATAGGGCTTTTGCCTTGAATGCTGCCAAGCTGGGTTTAGTCCCCAGCATCCCCTTATGGTACCCCAAGCACCATCAGGAGTAATTCCTGAGGGCGCATTCAGGATTAACCCCTGTGCATTGCCAGATGTGAACAAAAGAAAAGAAACACTAAATGCTACTTTTCATTCTCAATGATAAAGGAACTCAATAGACTGGAGAGATAGTATAGTGGGTTGGGTGCTTGCTGTGAATATGGTCAGGCTAGATTCAATCCTTGGCATCCAATATGGTCCTCTAGCACAGCTAGGAGTGATCCCTGAACACATTACCAGGAGTAAGCCCTAAGCACTGCTGGCTATGGTCAAACCTCAATGACAGCAAGAATTAGAAACACAATAAGATATTAATGAAACAAAAAATACAAGAAGGGAAGGGGGAGATTATGATATTTCAATTTTCTAGTCTTGTTAGAAATCCCCCTAATGGATCACTGTATCACTGTCTTCCCGCTCATCATCGATTTTTCGAGCGGTCCCCAGTAACATCTCCATATGTCCTGTCTCATGCTAGTAGAGCCCAAGGCATCTGCTTGCCCCAGGAACATAAAGAGCCTCAATCCATTCCGGAATGAGGTCTATAATTATTACTGGTATTTGGCATATATATCAAATACAACACGGGTAGCTTGTCAGGCTCTGCCATGCAGGTAGCATACTCTTGTAGGCATTTCTAAGTCCAGCTCACAAGCAGCCGCCCGAGCCGGGCCGCTGATAGGCTGGTCTGCTGGTGGAGGTCTGACGAGAGAGAAGTCCGGATGTGGAAAATGGAGGCCCTCATGGAGTGGGGGTCGTCTGGCTTGTTGTGAGGCTCTGCTGGGGTGGTGGGCCAGGGCTAGAACCCACCATCCCTCCCGGGCGCCTCGTGAGTGGCTGGTCACGGGAGAGCCAGTAGCAGCTCTGCCCCATTTCTGCGAATCTCTGGACTGGCATACCTGAGCCGGATTTAAGAAAGACAGCTGCAGGGTGGAACTCGATGAGCCGGGCGCTGATAGGCTGGTCTACTGGGTGGAGGTCTGACGAGAGAAGTCCGGATGTGGAAAATGGAGGCCCTCATGGAGTGGGGGTCGTCTGGCTTATGCGAGGCTCTGCTGGGGTGGTGGGCCAGAGCTAGAACCCACCATCCCTCCCGGTGCCTTGTGAGCGGCTGGTCACGGGAGAGCCAGTAGCAGCTCTGCCCCATGTCTCTGAGTCTCTCCCCTAATGGATAAACCCCAATTCATATCCATCAGCAATGGAAGGCTCAGGACAGGAAGTCTGGCGTGACAATTTGGTATAGAGTAAGCCTGAACTTACAGAATCTTGAACAACCATCTTTAATAGTGGTTGGGTTAAGACCAAGAGAATGGAAAAATAATCAGCAATTTCTCAATTTGGCTTTCATAAACAAAGTCTACCTCATCCTTAGGGCGTGGACTGACCACTTCATGGAAAAAATTTAAGTTATACATATTGAATTAATTGAAACATTATCAGTGGCTAGGACATGGAAATCAATTAAGGTGATATAATTTCTCACTCATAGAAATACTTTTTATTATTAAAATATTCCAAGAGAGAATTTGCTAGATTACTTACTAGATATCTGCTCACTTGCAGATATGAAAAGACACAAATATTATTGAACCTCTACAGAAAAACAAAGAGCTTGTATCACTTCACTTGTCTTGCCGTTGTTCATCAATTTTCTGGAGGGTACGCAGTAACATCCTGTGGCATGCTAGTGTAGTCCAAGGGTTCCAGGAACACCAAGAGCCTCAATCCATTCCCTTCAGGACATGTGGATGAGGTTTATAATTGTTACTGGTTTTGGAATATCAAATACAACATGGGTAGCTTGCCAGGCTCTGTTGTGCGGTGGTATACTTTCGGTAGGAGGCTCTCAGTTTGTGCATTTACTGATGAACCACAGTGGAGAGAGATAGGCTTTTCTCTTGAATGGAGCTCTGACCATTGTGGAGTCCGGATGTTGAAAATGGCTGACCTCATGGTGTGGGTTTCTCTGGCTTCTTGCGAGGCGCTATTGGGATGGCGGGCCAGAGCTAGAACCCACCTTCCCTCCTGGATGCCTCATGATCAGCTGAGCACAGAGAGAGCTATTAGCAGCTCTATCCTGTGTATCTGTGTCTCTAGTTCAAGTATACCTGGGCTTGAAATAGGCTTCGCTGTAGGATGGGACTCTGATAAGCAAGGCTTGAAATCATCTTTTCTCTTGGATTGAGCTCTGACAAGCTGTGGCATCCAGATATTGAAAATGGCTGCCATCATGTGAGGGTTCCTCTGGCTTTTTACGGAGGCTTAGGATTAGGCCTAAAGTGATAAATTGACAGCAACTCAATTATAGCTGAGGGTTTTAATACCCGATTACATCAATCTATAGATAATATCTACAAGGAATTATTGGATTTAAATGACACTTTAAAGGAAATGGGCTTGCAATCCTTGGGAAAAAGAAGATGGGAGGTATCACTTTCCCCAACCTCAAGCTCTACTACAGAGCAGTTGTAATTAAGACAGTGTGGTAAGGGTATAGAGACAAACCCGTAGACCTATGGAATAGAACTGAATATCCTGAAAAAAAATCTCAAATATACAACCATTTAATCTTCGATAAAGGAGCAAAAAATATTAAGTGAAGCAAAGAAAGCCTCTTCAACAGATGGTGCTGGGAAAACTGGGCAGCTACATATAAAAAAAATGAACTTAGACCTCCTTCTAACGCCATGCACAAAAGTCGGATCAAATGGATTATAGATCTCAACATCAGACATGAATCTATAAGGTACATCGAAGAAAACATAGGAGAAAGCGCTACGACATCAAACTAAAAGTATCTTTAAAGACGACAAACCACTGACCAAGCAAATGGAAGCAAAGATAAACAAATGGGATTATATAAAATTGAAAAACTTCTGCACCCTCAAAAAGAAACGGTGACCAAGATACAAAGACAATCCACAGAGTGGGGAAGGATATTCATCCCTGACAAGGGATGAATATCCAGGATATATCAGGCACTGGTAGCACTTCACAAGAAAAAACAGCCAACCCCATCAAAAACTGGGGAGAAGAAATGAACAGAAGCTTCCAAAAAGAAGAAATTCGAATGGCCAAAAGCCATATGAAAAAAATCATCAGGGAGATGCAAATCAAAACAACAATGAGGTACCATCTCACACCACAGAGACTGGCACACATCCAAAACAGCAAGAACAACCGGTGCTGGCATGGATGTGGGGAAAAAAGGGACTCTCATCCACTGTTGGTGGGAATGCCGACTGGTCCTGCCCTTTTGGAAAACAATATGGGCATTCCTCCAAAAACTAGATATTGAGCTCCCATTTGATCCAGCAATAGCTCTCCTGGGAATATACCCGAGAGACTGGAAAACACATAGCAGAAACACTATCTGTACTTCTTTATTCATCTCTGCGCTATTCACTATAGCTAGAATCTGGAAACAACCTAAATGCCCGAGAACAGAGGACTGGCTAAAGAAACTGTGGTTCATCTACACTATGGAATACTATGCAGCTGTCAGAAAAGATGAAATTATGAAATTTACCTGCAAATGGATGGACATGGAGACTATCATGCTAAGTGAAATTAGTCAGAAGGAAAAGGACAGATATAGAATGACTGCATTCATTAATAGGATATAAATAGATACCAGTGTTTTACTAAATGTGGGGAAATGGTAATGGCAGATTAAAACTCACCATTGAATATACACAAAGATACTTAAGTGATAAACTCTAAATATCTGTAGGGCTAGCCACAATGTGTAAAATAAGAGGGAGAGAGATGCAGAGACAGAGAGAGAGACAGAGAGAGAAAGAGAGGAAATTGGGGTACCTGCTATTGAGGCAGCCTGGGGGTGGGCGGTAGGGGTTCGGGTACATTGGTGGTGGAAATGGGGCACTGGTGGAGGGGATGGGTGCTGGAATACTGTATTACCAAGAACCAATTATTAACACCTTTGTAATTGTATGTCTCACAGTGGTATAATAAAAAAATTTTTAAAAAAATAAAGCAAATGGGCTTAATACTTATATAAATCATACATACATACAATGTATGTACATACATAACATTATCCAAATAAAGCAGAATATACATTCTTGACCTCAAGTGCATGTGTGTTGAACACAAACCTCAATAAATTTAAGAATACTGTTTTATCAAGCATCTTGTCAGGTTACATGGAATGAAGCTAAAAATCAACTACAAGAAACAATCTAAGTAATTCAAGTGATTTAAAATAGGTGAGATTTAACAACATGCTCCTGAGACAACTGTTGCAGGCAGTGTGTGTTTGGGGGGGTGCAGTGGGTATTGTAATGGAATTTAGTAAAAATAGTGTCCAAAACCTGAATAAGCCAGAAGGCATGGAGGCCTTTGACCCAAGAGACCATCTCAGGATCCTAGAAAGCCAGTGAGACACCCAATTCCAGGCCAAGTGTGGGAGGCTTCATGAATTGAGAGATATCTGGGATGTGTCCCAGCTCCCTCCACTCTGGAGAAGGCCATCTTTTCTCTTGAGCATGTGTCTTACTTTACCTCTGCTTACCTCCTTTTATTTCTCAATATAATCATCATACTTCATATTTGTCTCCTACTGAACTTCTTTTCTGTGAGGGAAAGGCCACAGACTTGAAAGGTAAGGTCTAGGACTGGCTTCTCTTCCCTGCAAAGAAAAATTCTTCATTCCAGCCTGAATCCACAATGCCCCAAGAAATTGCCACACAGAAGTGGATTTCAGGCTCAACCTCATGAGGCTAGAGGGATGTTCACATCCATGCTGTACAGGGCTTGTATGCAGTTTTTCTCCTGGCCTAGAGCTCTAGGTGCTTCCCTCAGCTGACAGATGTGGGAGCATAGAATGTGGTAAATTTCCTTCTGAGTTTACTACGCTCCTCCCCATGTCACAAAGTCACCCTGGAAGCTTCAACTGGGCAACACAACAGAGGCTAATGAGAGTCAAAGGCAACAGCAGAAAAATACTTAGAAAAAAAATACCTAATAGCTAACAGGGCATTTGTCTGGCACATATTCAATCTGCGTTCATCTTCGGCATTCCATTTGTTCCCCTGAAGACTGTCTTGAGTAATTCTTGAGTGCAGAGCCATAAGTAACCCTGAGCATTGTCCGTTGTGACTTTTAAAAAGGCATTTCTGGGTATGACCCAAAAAACAAAGCAAACAAATATAAAAACATTTAACACCTTTCAAATGTAGTGAAAGTGGTATTAAAAAAGATTTTATTGCAACAAGCTTATCACAAGAACAAGAACAAAGACAAATAAAATTATAACATTACAGTGTCATTGCTATAAGTCTATGATAGCACACATGTTTAATATTTGTGAAGACCTGAATTTGATCTCTAACACCATACAAATATGAAAATAAAGAACTGAAATTTACATTTAAAAGAGACATAGACAACAAATAAAACCCAATGCCAAGGCAGGAATAAAGTAAAAACTCAGCAGAAATAAATGAAATAGAGACCACCAGAGTGAGATAAAGAGCTGATTTTTTAAAAAGTCAAAAAATTGGCATGCCTCAACAGACATATGAAAAACATTCATCATCACTAATCATCAGAGAGATGCAATTAAAACAACAATGAGATATCATCTCACACCACAAAGACTGGCGCCTATCCAAAGAGCAAGAACAACCAGTGTGTCTGAGAAATGATGACTGGATAAAGGAACTTTGGTACATCTACACAATGGAATACTATGCAGCTGTTAGGAAAAATGAAATTATTAAATTTGCCTATAAATGGATGGACATGGAGAGGATTATATTGAGTGAAATTAGCCGGAAGGGAAAAGACAGGCATAGAATGACTGCATTTATTTGCATGACATAAATATAAATATATATATATATATATATGTATGTATATCACTTGATCACTTGATATCCTGTTATTAGTAGATTTGCTCTAGCGGGTGCCAGTAATGTTTCCATTTCACCCTATCATGTGCTAGTGTAGCCCAATGGCATCTGCTGGCTTCAGGAACACGAAGAGCCTCAAATCATTCACTCAGGGTCTTGACGAAGAAGTCTGACCATCTTGTAGGTGGGTGGTCACGTGATCTTTCGACGTACTGTGGGATCCGGTTGGTAACGGCTCTAGTCCAGAAGTCATCTCCAAATCACATTACATTTCTGGCTCATCTGATTTTCGATGCCTTGGCAAACGAGACAACGTCCCTGACTCTGGATCCTTGAAGGAGGTTCGAACTTCCGGATTCCTTCTCTCACTTGAGTGAAGCGTGATATACCAAGCACAGCTCTTTTGACTCCCTTTTCGGGATACCCGAATAGCATTCTCATCCTGCTTTAGAAGGGCCCAGGTCCCTGAGGCATATGTTAATGCAGGGAGAATGGTGGAGTAGAAGTCGATCTATGTATACATATATACGTATATGTATGTATATACATACATATTATGTATATAATATGTATAATATATATGTATTATAATATAATACATACATATATGTACATACATAATATGTATGTGTATATTATGTGTATATAGATATAAAATATGTATATATACATATTATGATACCAATATCCAAGGTCAGGTGAAACATGGATCAGGAGGTCTTGTCAAAGGTCGAAATTACCACAAATGTATGGGAGTCAGAGGTTAGGTAAGACAGAGAAAGAAACAGTGTGCTAATAATTGTCAAATACCAACCTAGAACTAAGCATTAAATATAGGCAAAAAATATACACATGATAACCTGTAAGTGTATGTATTTCAATCCCTAATATATAAGATAAGGAAGAGAGAAAGAGAGAGAGAAAGAGAAAAGAGATAAAGAACCTGCCATAGAGGCAGGTTAGGGGAGAGGAGAGGGAATCAGGGAAATTGGTGGTAGGGAAATGGGCACTGGTGGAGGGATGCGTGCTGGGACACTGTATGACCATAACCCAAACATAAACATCTTTGTAATTGTATATCTCATGCTGGTGTAATAAATACTTAAAAAATTGGCATGCCTGGGGTTACAGTGATAGTACAGCAGGTAATGCATTGGCCTTGCAAGTGGCTAACCGGGTTTGATCCACAGCATCTCATATGGGTCCCAAGCAGCACCAGGAGTAATTCCTTAGTGCAGAGCCAGGAGAAACCCCAGAGTATCACCAGATGAGACCCACAAAAAAGCAAAAAAAAACATAGCTTTAGCAGGATTCACTATGGAAAACATTAAATAAAATAAGAAATGAAAGAGGAGAAATTATAATGGACACCCCAGAACTATAAAGGATCATAATTGATTATGATCATCTATGATCATATGTGATAATCTATATACAACAAATTGGGCAAAGGAAAAGAAACTTAGAATCATATAACCTCCCATTATAGAAGTGAGTCATGAAGAAATAGAAAACTGGGCAGATGAATTAATTATGAGAAAATTAATGGTAATGAAAAATCTCTCCCAGGTGAGAAGACCAGGATCAGGTGACTTTTCTGAATGATTCTACCAGACTTTTAAGGATGACATAGTGCCTATGATTTTCAAATTAGACTCTTCAAAAAATTTTAAGAGGAGAAAAATACTTCCTTACTTAATGAGGTCAGCATTACTTATACTAAAGCCATAAAAAGTATATCACACAAAAAAGTAAACATATGATCCAATATGAATGGTATTATGAATATGAACATCTTGGATTCAAATATATTAAAGAAAATTTAATTTAACAGTACATGAAAATGTTAATAAACCATTACTGAGTGGGGTTTATCTAAGGGTAGTCAATAGTTGATTTTATGTGAATAATTATGATAAATCCCACCAACAAAGTGAAAGATAAAAAAATGACATCTCATCATCTCAAGACAGTGAGAACTGCACAGAGCAAATAATCCATGTTGGCAGGATTGTAGTGAGAAAGGAACCCTTGTCTACTGTTGGTTACAATGTCATCTCATTCAGCCTCTATATGGAGATTCTCAAAAAATAGATTTCTGGAGATATGGAGATATGGAAAAATTGTCATACCTTTAACCATATGGAGATCTCTCATAAAAATAGGAATGGAACTACCATACAATCCTGTGATATCGCTTCTTGGCATCTATCCCCAAAAAGCAAAAATATTAATTCACATGAATAAATGCACTCTTATGGTCATTACCTCACTTAGTGCAATAGTCAGGATATGGAAACAGTCAAAATGCCTATTTTAGGAAGAAAAGATTAAGAAGTTATGTAGACATACACGGTGGATTACTATGCAGATCTAAGCAATGATAAAGTCATGCAATTTACAACAATCTGAGTGGAGCTATAGCACATGCTGAATGAGGTTAGTCAGGGATAAAAGTATAAATATAGAATGATATCACTCATATGTGGGACCTACAGTTACACAGCAAGGTAGCAAAAAAAGCCAAAGGCAGCAAACAGAACTGATTCACTCAATTGAGTAGATCGGGGGAGGATGTTGAAAGGAAGGATTGCTGGGGTCCTTGGGGGAGGAAGGTGAGCACACTAGTGATGTTGGGGGTGCTTGAATTATGTGCAAGGGAAACCACCAATAGTAGTATACCAAATTACAGAACAGAAATGAATATAACGATAAATCAATAGGAAAAAAAAACATTTCATAAGAACCAGCATCCACTTATTTAAAAAAAACTCAATAAAATGGGCTTAGAAGAAGCATAGTTCAAAATTTAAAAAAGCAAAACCACAAAATACTACTATGAAAAATCACAAAGACCACAACAAAGACTACATTAAATATTTACATGCACATATATACACCACAACAAAAAACACATGTGTGCATAAGTACACATATGTACACACATATTTTTCATGATTGATATATTATTTAGAGTACATTACTATATTAAGTTTCTATATAGAGCAATGAAGATGCAGCAGAAGCCAGGAAAAGCATTCGCAATACCCACCTGTCCTTCTCCAACTCTTGAGACGAAGATGACTGCCCTCTGATTTCCTGATGGATCGATCACATGTTCCAGAAAGGTAATGGAAAAAGATTATCCATGACTTCTACTCAGATCTCTTTGACAGCCACGTTCACCTGCTTTCATACCAAATTCCGCAGGATGGATATGTCATTCACAACGTTCTCCCTTCTGAAATCTGACACGCCATTTCGTCGGTAAAGAAGGGAACAGGACCAGACAAAGTCAGACCTGAACACCTGAAATCTGCCTTTAAGTACGCATCAATACTCTGTCTCAGCTCCTCACACGCTACCTGTCTGAATGAAAGGTGCCCTCCCAATGGAAAACCAGCAGGACAGTTCTACTGTTCAAGAAGGGAGACATTCACGACATTGGCAACTATCGCCCCCATCTGGCTGTTGTCTGTCATCTACAAGCTGTTCACTTCGAGTCATCCTGAACAGGATTGGCAGAACATTAGATGAAGGACAACTATCTGAGCAATCTAGCTTCCAAAAGGATTCAGCACAATCGACCATATCCACACGGTAAACAAGCTCATTGAGGTTTGTAGGGAGTTCAAGATGCCACTCTGTCTCGTGTTCATTGATTTAAAAAGCCTTTGATTCTGTGGAGACTGAAGGCGGTCATCGAAGTCCTAGCCAAACAGGGTGTTTAAACCCAATACATCAAGATCCTTCGTGAGCTGTATTACGGATTCACCACCAGGATCTCACCATTCTATAAGAAAGTGATCACTGATGTCAAAAGAGGGGTTCGACAGGGTGATACCATTTCACCAAAAGTCTTCAGCGCCACCCTTGAGAATATCAGGTGACAATTAGAATGGGAAGGAATGGGAGTGAAGATAGACGGTTGGCAACTACACAACCTCTGCTTCGCTGATGACATCGTTCTAATAACACCAAACATTAGCCAAGCGGCACAAATGCTGGCTGACTTTGACAGAGAAAGTGGAAAGATAGGTCTACAGCTCAATCTCAACAAAATTATGTTCATGAAAAATGAACTAGTTCCAGAGGCCCCATTCACTCTCAATGGAACAAGCATCTCTAAATGCAGTAGTTATGTGTAGCTAGGTCGGGAAGTCAACATGATGAACAACCTAAAACCTGAGCTGCGCAGGAGGAAGAGAGCGGCATGGAATGCCTTCAAGAGCATCGAAGAAATAGCTAAAAGGATAAAGAACTTTCAGCTCCTGGCACATCTCTTCAACTCTACTGTTCTCCCTGCATTAACATACACCTCAGAGACCTGGGCCCTACGAAAGCAGGATGAAAACGCTTTCGGTCTCCCAAAGTGGAATCTAAAGAGCTATGCTTGGATTATCATGCCTCACTCCAGTGAAATAAAGAATCCAGAGTTCCGAGCTCCGTCTATGTTCCAGGCGCTGTCTCATTTGCCAAGGTATCGAAAATTCAATTGGCTGAACATGTAATGCGATTTGGAGACGACTGCTGGACTAGAGCCGCTACCAACTGGATCCCACTGGACATCAAAAGATCATGTGGCCGCCCACCTACAAGATGGTCAGACTTCTTCATCAAGCCCCTGAAAGAAAGGCTTGAGGCTCTTTGTATTCCTGGAGCAACTAGACGCCATCGGGCTACACTGGCACGTGATAGGGTCAAATAGAAATGTTACTGGTACCTGCTCAAGCAAATCGATGAACAACAGGATGTCAAGTGATCAAGTGATAGAGCAATGAAGAAAATTTAAAAGAACATTCCCACTTAAAGCCCTATCAAAAATGTGAGCACAATAAATAAAAAATAACAAAGTGAATGAACTTTACATGGAAAATTGTAAGACTATTGAAGGGAAACTGAAGACATACAAAAGTGGAAAGATATTTTTCCATCTCATTGTCATGGACTAAAAGAATAACATTGTAAATAATGGCTATTTTATCTAAACCAAGTTTTAAATCAATGTAATTCTTATCAAAATTCTAATAGCATTTTCATGAAAATAGAAAGAAAATTTAAAATTTGGCAGCTCAAAAAATATTAAATAGCTAAATCAATCCTGATATAAAGAGAGCAATATCAAAATATGGTGATGCTTTATTTCAAAGTATAGTAAACCACACAGTCTGGTAGCGGGTACACAGATTTGTTGAAACAGAATAAAGGGCTCACTGGCTGAAGTTTCTGTGTCATGAACATGAATGGGGTCATGAGTTTATATCACTTGATCACTTGACATCCCGTTATTCATCGATTTGCTTGAGTGGGCGCCAGTAGCAAACATTATTACTGGTTTTGGCATATCAAATATGCATTGGACAGCTTGCCAGGCTCTGCTGTGCAGGTGGTTTACTCTCAGTAGCTTGCCGGGCTCTATGAGAGGGGTGGGTAGAATATTCATGGTAACAAATAGATTATTTTTTAAAAACATTATATTTAAAAATTATAGTTAGAAAAAGTTTATATATCCAGTGAAATTCTAGTAGTGCTGCTATTGATTTTTTATCTCTTTCCTTTTTCAGTTTTTTGGCCACACATGGAGGTACTCAGGGTTTACTTCTGGTTCTGTGCTCATGGATTGGGGGCCACATGTGGACTGCATTATAATTCGGCCAATGTTCTTGAGGAAACATAATTGTAAGATGGTGGCTGTGCTATTCTCCCACAGATTAAGCTGTCAACACAATTGTCTATTAGCAAATTTTATAGCCATAAAAAGTGCTCCCACTTTTAAATATAGCTTGACCAAATGCGGTTGTATGTTGAATGAAATTTAATTTTCAAATTTTATTTTACATTGGAAAAATTGGAAACAACCAAAATGTACAGAAAGTTACACTCACAACAATGAACTTTTTCCTGGTCCATATATGAAAAGCTTGCTAAGTTCCATTACTACAAAAACACTTAAGCATTTTTTCTTACAAACAATCCTTCAAAGAACTGTAACACAAATATGAGAGAGAATAAAGAAATTGCCTCTGATGTATTGCTACCATCTAACCTTCAGACCTCATTCAAAAGGTTCAGTCAAAAGGTCAAGGTCTGAATAATGCCTCAGATTTAATTCTCCTGTCTCTAAGGCCCTGTTGGTCTGGAACAACTTCTCAGTTTTTCTCTAACCTTCCTGACCTTGAGTGCTTTAAAAATTTCAGGTCTCATGAGGTACTCCCTAATTTGGCTTTTTTCTGATGTTACTTCAGAGTTAGATACAGGTCATATAACTTTAGAAGTTCTAAACACCTCCATTTAGTTAGTACATTATTTCACTTATGATTGTTGATGTGTTTTCTTTGACATTTGATAAGGTGATGTCTGTCAGATGTTTCCTTTGCAAATCATTGCCTTCCTCTTTGCACTCACTAAGCATTTTGTAGAGCAGTACTTCAAAGTTATGCAAATATGTTGTTTTATAAACTGATTTGTGTGTTTGTATCTGAATGGGTCCACAGTTTCCTACTCTGTTGAATGGGCTAGTTTGTCGTGACCATTGTTAAGTTTGATGCCCAGATATTCTGTAACTCACCGCTGGGTGTCCTTTCAGGTTTCTAAATCTTTCTGACATATTTCTGTCTTCTAATGCTTTCCTTGGCTTTATTTTATTTATTTATTTTTGTTTGTTTAGACACAGTGATATGCATAGTTGATTGCACAAGGTTTTCAGGCATATTATATTCCCCAGCCACCTACTGCTTACCCCAGATTCTCTTCAACTACCCCAAACCTGGCTTTTTGATCGTTACATTTTAAAGTTGAATTGTTGCAGCTTAGGTCTAATGCCTATGATAGTGTAGGTCTAGTGGTTTAGAAATATACAGATCTTTTGCCTTTACCATCGGTGAACCCAGTCCCCTGATCCCTGTTGCTATGTAACTCTTCTTGCTTCCCTCACCTCCATTTCTCTTTCCTTGATATTTTTCTTTCTGTGACCTACAACCTGTGTTTTGCACCTTTGCTTCCATCCCCTAGACACGTTGTTCTAATACCAGATTAGTGAGAACTAGCATTGTTCCATTCTCTGCCCTCTGACTTACTTTACTTAATAATACCCTCCAGTTCCACTCATGTTGCAGCAAATTGATTTCATCATTTCTTGTGGCTGAGTATATTTCATTGTGTATATTCCATACACTACAGTTTCATTATTCACTGTTCTGTCCTAGACACCTACCTGGATTTTTTCCATAACCTGATTATTGTACTGTATCACGAGTGCATATACGTGTGCATTTTTAATGAATGTCATTGCATCTTGGGAGTAGATCAAAAAGCAGTGCAATAGCACGGTCATATGATAGCTCTATTCTTAGTTTTCTGAAGAATCTCCATATGTTTTTCATCAAGGCTAAACTAGACAACATTCCCACCAGCAGCACATGAGATTTCCCTTTTCATCACATCCATGAAAACACAGCTTGTCCCTTTCCTTTCTGGTATATGTCATTCTCACTGGTGTGAGGTGATGCCTCATTGTCATCTTAATTTGGATTTCCCTTATAATAAGTGATGATGAACATTTTTTCATATGCCTACTGGCCATCTGTCTTCTGAGAAGGATCTAATTTCTCTCCCCATTATTTAATGTGTTATTGAATTTATACATGTTGATCTTTGTGTTTGCATATCTTTTGATATTAATCTTTTACCTGATTTATTGTGTGCAAATAGTTTCTCAAAATAAGTAGGGTGTTGCCATGGAGGAGGGCTGGGGGAGGGGGAGGGAACCGGGGACGGTGGTGGTGGGAGATGGCACTGGTGGCGGGATGGGTGCTGGAACACTGTATGACCAAAACCAAAAATATTAACTTTTTAATTGTATATCTTTGTAATTGTAAAAATAAAAAATTAAAAAAAGAAGGATGTTAAAAAAAATAAGTAGGGTGTTCAAATTTAGCCTGGTCCTTTTGCCAAGCATGAACTTTATAATTTTTATGGTTCCGTTTTATTTTTGTTTCTGGTATCTTTGCCAATGGAATCATCTTACTGAAAATTTCTAATGCTTCATAATGTTTCAGGTTTTTAAGCATTATGCCAATATTTTCCTCAGTGTTTCTTTTGAAGTCTGGTCTAATGTCAGGGTCTCTAGGTGGCTCTGTGGCGCAATGGATAGCGCATTGGACATATAATATCAGGGTCTCTGATCCAGTCTAAATTGACTTTTATGTAAGGTAGGGATTCAGGTCAAATTACTTATTTTTCCATGCATCTATCTAGTTTTTCGAATACCCTTTGTTGAAGAGGCTGTTTTTACCCAGGGACCCATTTATTTGTCAAAAATTAGTAGTCCATAAATCAGACAATTTTGTTAGTTCTAAACCATTCTCAGGCATTCTATCTTTATTCTAGTACCATGCTGTTTTATTACTAGGTAGTCTTATAATATAGTTTCAATTAAGAAATGCAATATCTCCCGATTTCTAATTTCTCAGAAAGTCTTTGGCTTTCGAATGTTTCATTTTTATTTTATTTTTATTTAAAAATATTTATTATAACACCATTATTTGCCAAGTTGTTCATATTCAGTTGGTTCAGGCCTTATTTATACCAGCATCAATTCTACCCAGATCATCGACAGCCACCCTGAAGCAGTTTTTTTTTTTCAATCCGGCCCAGGTATGCTGAACCAAAGACTCTCAGACATGGGGCAGAGCTGCTACTTGCTCTCCCTGTGCCCAGCTGCTCGTGAGGTGCGGGAAGGCATGGCGGGTTCTAGCCCTGGCCTGCCACCCCAGCAGAGCCCTCACAACAAGCCAGACCACCCTCCCCTACTCCATGGGGCCTGCCATTTTCCACATCCTGACTTCCCTCTCATCACAACTCCACCCAGCAGACCAGACTATCACAGCCTGGCTCACGCAGCTGCTAGTGGCCTTGCGGTTCATCAATAAATGCTTTTATTTAGAGGTGACTACAACAGTATGCCACCCGCATGGTATGCCTGGCAAGCTGCTCGGTGTAGTATTTGATATGCCAAATACCAGTAACATTTATATTAGGTCATCCCCGTGACCTAATATAATGGTTTGAGGCTCTTTATGTTCCTGGAGCAAGTGGATGCCTTTGGATTCTACTATCATGAGACAGGACATATGGAGATATATTTCTGGTGCCGCTCTAGCAAATAGATGATTAACTGGAAGATAGTGATAGTGATAGTGATCAATTCTACCACCAGAGTTACTCTCCTCCACATATGTCCACAGTTTTCCACTCACAATCCATCCTGCCCCCTTAGCAAATACAAAGAAATTTACCTCATATATTTGTTACAACACAATGGCAAATAGAATTGTCAAAACTTATATCAATAAAAGTAAATCTGTGACCACTGCTATGTCTCACAATGGTGTTAACTAAGTCACTGAAGATTTACTGAGCTGGTTGGTGCTAGTTGAGCTTCTGTGGTATTGCTTTTGCTCATTGAGCTGGTGGGCTTCTATGCAACTTTCATCAGATTTGCACTCAGTGGGGGTGGGCTTTCTTGGGATTTTAGGCTCCTCTGGTTGTCTTCCTGCCTCAGTCCTGGAATCCCTCATTTCTCCAATAAGCAGATCCAATAGGGATGGTTATTAGGTGTATCTCTCCTTCTAGGCACCTCAGTGGTTGGCATGACAGAGGTTGGTATGTGCACACACATGGGTATCTCTAGATCTATACTTTAGCATGCTGCAAACTGTGAGTTCCACACAGATCCCATCCCAATCAGCATCACTCAGAATGAAGGGTTAAAGGGAAATCTTGATGGGAATCTTTTTTTTTCTACCGAGAATAGTCTTTATTATACAGCTTCATGTACAGAGCAAGGATCTGGGAGCCCTAAGAAGTGGGGGGTCGGCTGACTCACTGCCCCACTCAAACCACTTTCGAATGGGGTCTTGCCCAGCAAGGGACACAGGGACGGCTGTGACCCACCATCTTTCAGAACCACACCCAGGAACAACCCCCAACCGCCGTGACCTGAGGAGCTGAAGTGTGTTGCCAATGGCCCCATCACCTTTAGAAATTAAATTACAATCAAACCGAGTCTCAAAAAGCTTAAGAAGTGCAGCCCCTATTTACAAACCCTGTTAAATTAAGCATAAATAACAACTATACACAAGACACAGCATCGCAAAAACCAAAAAGAAACCCACAAAGCCTCCTCGGGACAGGGGTGACAGGCAGTACCAAAACAAAACAAAAAAAAGATGAAATAAAGAATGTCTCCATGGCCGCCCTCTTCAAGTTTTCCGCCAACAGACACCGAAATGTGAAATAAATATTCAGTACCTCCAGGACCTGTCATGAAGATTCTCCCAAGAGTACCCAACGTTTAAATAAAGCCAACAGAGATCAGCAGGCTGTTTCTCCAAGTTTCACCAATGCCCGGGCCCTGGAGCAGGGCTGTTGGGACGTCAGACACCGCCACGCACCGGGCTGTCTCCTACTGCACGCAGGGGCGGCGACAACTACTTTCTCAAGATAAATATTTAGTGGACACAAAAAGCTGGCCCTTCCGGTTAACACTGACCCCCAAAGCCACGCCTCCTCCGGGGCTGGGGGGCTGCCCTCCCCTCCCCGCCTCCCCTTGGGAGGCCCAGGGAATTTCTGTAAAAGGTTCAAAAACTTGTAGCCCCTCTTTGAGAGGAAGGAGGGACTGGGGCTCAAAATCGAACCGGACGTCGCGTGACGCGGAGAGCCAGGGAGCCGTCGGCCGGCGGTCACCTGTCCAGGAGCCAGCAGGCAGCCCCTGGGCAGAGGCCTTCGAGTGGCACGGTGGGTGACCAGCTGTCCCTGAATCAGACGGGAGTCCCGGTCTGGGCCTGGGGAGGCGCCTCATTTGGGTGCTTGTCCATCTTCTCCAGCCCCCTTACTGGAGTCAGGGGCTCATTCTTCCTCCAGCCCCTTACTGGAGTCAGGGGGCTCATTCTTCTCCAGCCCCTTACTGGAGTCAGGGCTCATTCTTCTCCAGCCCTTTACTGGAGTCAGGGGCTCTGGTCCCGGGGTTCAGGTAGGACTTGTCTATGGCGCCCAGGGCCTCCTTGATGCAGTTCTGCACGGCCCACTGCGGCGGCACAGATGGCTGCTGGCCGTGGCGATGAGGCTGAAATGGGACAAGCGGTTCTGAGTGTTGGTCTCCCAAGACCGCGGTGGGCGGTTATTGCCGGGGGTCCGGTCTTGATTGGGGAGGTCTGTGAATTCCTCCACTGCTGGACCCAGCACTGCTGGACCTCTTCACATCTGAAACTGTCATTGATGGTGAAAATTTGGTTTCCGTTATCATTAATAAGCAATCATTTTGTCAACCTCTCCCTGGTGTCCACAGCGCCTCTCCGCCACCAATGGGCTCACACTCTGCCTACTGGACTCTGCTCTCCACAGTGACCCAGCAGACACGCTTCTCATCTGATGCAGTGTGGACACAGCCCTAGTGGCTCCACTGGGCTATTCTTGTGTGGGACAGTCTGCACACCTGGAGGTCTTAGTACCCCTCCATGTGGCACTGGAATGGGCCACACTGACAGCCCTCTTTGGAAGTTTCTCAGACACTGCAGATGCTCTGGGCTTCCCAAGTGTTTCCCAAGCCAAGCACTCCTCATTCAGCCCTATGATGGCTTTCACGCTGAACTGTTCTGAAATAAAGAAACAGAAATAGGATTTTGAGTTTGAGAGTAAATATTTTGTGCATCAAAAGTATAGCTTCAGAAAAATAGAGTGGAGGGGAGGGGAGAAGAGAGAGGGAGAAGTACAGGGAGCCAGGGCGGGGGAGCCAGGTACAAAGGTGGTGTTCAGGAATGACAGAGCCAGTTTTCAAACCACAGTCACCCGCACTGAAATCAAGAGACTTGCATTTTTTTTTATTTTTTGAAGATTTGATTTTTTAATTTTATATTTTTTACATCAAGATTTTTTAAATTTTACTATTTTTAATTTGAATAATTATTATAGTTTTGGTCACATGTCTGCAATACTGTTAATGTTTTTTCTTTTAATTGAATCACCATGAGATACACATGTTACAAAGTTGTTCATGATTCATTTTCAGGTTACAACATTCCAACACCTGTCCCTTCACCAGTGTACATTTTCCAGCACCAATGTCCCCAGCATTGTCCCTGTCCACCCCAGGCTGCCTCCTAAGGCAAGCTGTTTTCTTCCCTCTCTCTCCCTCCCTCCCCTTTAACACTATAGTTTGTGCTGTAGGTACTGAAACTTGTTTGCCCCTTCCAGCACTCCAGTTCTTGTCCAGAGTGATCATTTCCAGCTGTCCTTGCAAGAGACCCAAATTTCAACAAAAGAAAGTTGCCTGGCAAGAAGGCAGAGTGAGGTGCGGAGGGGGGCCAGTAATATGGGAGGGAACCTAGGAACAATGTTGAAGGGAAGTTGACATTTGTGGTGGGGTTGCTGTTGCAACATTGTATGTCTAAAACTCAACTGTAACTCTCCAAATTTCAGTTTAATAAGATAAAGGTGAAAAAACTCAACGAAAAATGTCTGTTTTAGAGGCAGGCTAGAGGACCTGTGGAGAGAGGAAAACTTGGAAGATTGGAGATAGGGAATGCATGTTGGTAAAGGATGGTGTTGGAACATTGTGTGATCGAATTCCAATCATGAAAAAACTTTGTAACTGTGCATCTCTGGGTGATTCAATTTTTTAAAAACTATCCGTCATCTATCCATCCATCCATCCATCCATCCATCCATCCATCCATCCATCCATCCATCCATCCATCCATCCATCCATCCATCCATCCATCCATCCATCCATTCATCCATCTATCCATCTATCTATCTGTCTATCTGTCTATCTGTCTATATGTCTATCTGTCTGTATGTCTGTCTCTCTGCCTGCCTGTCTGTCTGTCTGTTTGTCTATCACTTCAATCACAGCGCTGTTGCACTGCTGGGATAGTCCTTGGGACCTCCAACACCACTGGGAAAGAGCACTACCACATCATGGGACCAGAGAACTGAACCACTGGGCCCCCTCACAGCTGAGAGAGTATGGCTAGGGATCAGAATTGCCCCAGAATTGCCTGCTACCCTGCTACAAATAGCTTTGATATTCTCTTTGACTGCAAAGAAAGAAAGAGCTGGGAGAGTCCAGGCGGTGACTGGTTCTACCTAATACTTTCTGTTAAGGGCAATGGGTTAAGGGAACATGAGGGCTTTTTTTTTACTTTTGTTTCCTTTTTTTATTAAATATTTTATTATACCACCCTGAGATACACAATTACAACGTTGTTCATGTTTAGAATTCTCGGTCACATAGTGTTCCAGCACCCCACCCTCCACCAGTGCCCATTTCCCCACCACCAATGTCCCCAATTCCCTCCTCCCTCCTGTAGCCTGCCTAAATGGCGGGTTTTTTACTCTCTTTTCTCTTCCCCTCTCTCTTTTTTCCTTCTCTTATACATTGTGGGTTGCACTACATACACTTAGAGGCCATCATGCGTATTTTTGCCTGAATAAATGGATGGTCTTTTAATTAATTAATTAATTTATGTTTTGACAATTACAAAAATGTTCATGTTTGGGTTTCAGCCACACAGTGTTCCAGCACCCATCCCTCCACCAGTGCCCATTTCCCACCACCAATATCCCTGATACCCTCCCCTCTCCCTAGACTGCCTCCGTGGCAGGTTCTCTATCTCTTTTCTATCTTTCTCTCTCTCTCTCTTTCTCTCTTCGCTTTCTTACATGCTGTGGATTTTAATAGACTCGACAATTATTGGCACACTGTTCCTTTCTCTGTCTTACCTAACCTCTGCTCCCACACAGAGGTTAGTTGTGGGAGTTTCCATCTTTGGCAAGACCTCCAGATCCAAATTTTGCCTGACCTTGGATATTGGTATCATAATATGTATGTATGTTGATGTATATATATATATATATATATATATATATATGTCATGCAAATAAATGCAGTCTCTCATCTGTCTCTCTTCTTCTGGCTAATTTGGCTAAACATGATCCTTTCCATGTCCATCCATTTATAGACAAATTTCATAACTTCATTTTTCCTAACAGAAAAGTAGGGATGGTGTTTTCCGCTGGATGTTTTGGCTTCCCAGGGTATATTCCCAGGAGTGGTATGGCTGAGTCAAATGGGAGCTCAATTTCTAGTCTTTGGAGGAATGCCCATATTGCTTCCAAAAGGCTGTACCAGGTGACATTCCCACCAACAATGGATGAGTGTCCCCTTTCACGCATCCACGCCAGCACTTGTTGTTCTTGCTCTTTTGGATGTGTGCCAGTCTCTGTGGTGCAAAATGAAATCTAATTGTTAGTTTTGATTTGCATCTCTCTGATGATTAATGATGATGAGCATTTTTTCATATGTCTTTTGGCCATTCGAACTTCATCCTTGCTTGAAGTTTCTGTTCATTTCTTATCCCCATTTTTTTGATGGGATTGGTTGTTTTTCTTACATGTGGGCTTCTAAAGGACCAGCTCTCAGCAAAGTAGAAATCTATTTCCTGTGTGGGTAAGGCCTGGGACCTTTACACCCTCGCCTTGGGACTGCATCAGCTTGGTTCCCTTACACCAATAGCACCTTTTCCATGGCAAGGGTGGCAAGTATGTGCCTGGACCTCTGGGTCCATATGCCTAGTCTTCTTGACTGCCTGCATAGCCTGACCTTCAAAGATATGTTTCTTTGTTGAATGACAATAATTAAAAAATCATATTCTGGCATGTTTCATAATTTACCTTCAAAGATTTGAAAATAAATTTGGACCTTGTGTTTTATGCACTAAATAGAACCCCTATGGTTTAGGAAAGTAGATTATTAGTGAATTTACATATTCATAGATTCCAGGAAAATCTGGATCAGACCTCTAGAGGACGGGTCACAGACAGATTATAACTGAGTATTTTTTGATATTTCAGTAACAGAGAATTAGAGGGAAACTGACACCCTTCATTCAGACAGTCTCAGGATTCCAAGTTCGAAGAATTCCAAGGTTGCAAGGTAGAAGTGGCAAGGTGGGGCCTTGGTTCTTGCCTCCCAAAGAGAGTCTTCTAATTGGCTTAGGAGACTCTGGCCAGAAAGGAGTGACAGAACTTTTATTGAATGGTGAAAGAATGAAGAACACACTCCAGATATCGCCTTGGTGCCAGCTAGCCTGAGAGAGGGCTATGCGATGGCTGCATTTTTATCTGACCAACTGTCTCTGTTTCTGGTTTCCTGAGGGTTCCATTTATCCCAACCCCAGCATGGCTTCTTACAAGTCCTGTTCATCTACCCAGTGCAGGATGCACTAAGCTGTGCAAAGATGGGAATTCTGCTTATGTCCCCCTTTGTTAGTCAAATTCCTTTTTGGAATTTAAGATCCCACACCCCATGATGACTCAACCACCCCACAGGTAAGTTTCACTGCTATAACAGAATCTAGTCAACTGAATCCCAAGCGGTCAATGAGTCCTGATTATGGAAGGTCTCAAAGTAAAAAGTCAGAGAAAAAAACAAACTCTAAAGTGACAGACTCTAATTCTCAACGTAATGTCCCAAAAATATTTTCATTAATAGATGAAAAATTTTAAGCAAACAGCTAAATAAAACTTTATCTAGTAATTCATATCACACATACAGGACATAATTTCAATATAGCAATTTGCTTAAAAGAATAGGTTGCTGGATTGATATTACAGTGGGTACAGCACTTACCTTGCAAGCAGTTAATATGAGTTTGACCCCTAGGTCCCCCATGAGTGATCCTTGAGCACAAGGATAGGAGTAATCCCTGAACACTGCAGGTATGGCCCCAAACCATAAAACTAAAGCAACAGCAATAAAATAATATATTGTAGAATTCACTGTGTGCTTGCCTTAAGGACTTTTGCTAGAAAAACAAGATTGCTCCATACTTTAGTTTGCATGAGCCCTACCTAGTAATCTGTAATAATTCAGAATCCTTAATTCGCCACAAACCACCAATGGTCCAAAACGCATACCATGAAAAATAAATTAGAATGGAAAGTCTGATCTAATGGTTATAGTTGTTAGGTGCTTCCTAAGAAAGGCAACAGAACTGGAAAGTTTGTCTACAGAACTGAGCTTAGGATGGTGGAGGTGGCTGGGAAGGTCTCTGGGGCATTGGTGGAGAGAAGTACACACTTTGGGTATGTTTTACTCACCACAAAAGTGAACAAGTGAAGATGAGGTATGCATGAAACTGTCAACAACAGTATTGTAAATCTTGGTACTTCAATAAAAATGGGAGGGAAAAAATGAAATATTCCATTAAACTATGCAAGTAACATAAAATACCTTATCAATAAAACTAATATAATTCCAATACTAATAACCAATTATTATTACTATTGTCATTGTCAGGTTGACTCCAAGCTGCACGAAGAAGGTTCAGGAGTCCCACCATTGTCGGGGAACGTCGCCGGGGTCCCCGACAGTGTCAGGTCAGAGGTTGTCTTCTACCTCCGAGGACGCCAGGAGAAAGATGAAAACTCACGAGTCCGGTGCAGTTCCAAAAATGGCTTTTAATAGTACAAAAGCTCTTCCACAGCACTCCAATATAATGAACAAACTCTAGCTCTGGTCCGAACTTAGACCATACAAAAGAGCCTAAGTCTCCCACCAAAGAGAGGGATGTCACCCGAGCTGAGTCCCTACCCAGAAGGAGCAAAAGGCCAAAGCCAAAAGCCAAAAGCCGCAGGAGCCAAAAGCTGAAGGCTGAGGAACCAAAAAGGTAAAAGGTGGAGGGGCCCCAAGTCAGCCCCTTATATACACCAAAGTAATCCAATCGGGAGGTTGTCATGCCAACAAAGAACCCTAAACAGAGTGTAGTGCCACACCCTATTGCAGGTATAAACAAAGGTTACACCAAGGACTAATCCCGAGATTATCTCTTATGTAAAACACTGGAGAGAGAGGGGCTGATATAAAGTAATACATCTTAACTTCATGAGCTTCATATAATCTAGATGGTACCCACAAGGTCCTTCTTATTATTATCTGCACCAGGGGTGATTCTGAGTATCTTGTTCTCATGTACTGAAAGGGTCATACTCGCCTGCTTAGAGCAAACTAGTATGATCCTTCCTATAGTCTTCCTTTAGTCTCAGCGTAGCCAGGGTGGTAGTCTCCTGGTAAATTCTAACTGTCCCACGTTGGGTGCAGTGGGTATAAAGAGGAGCTGTGCCCAATCTAGAAAACATAGGAAGTCTTAGTAGATGTATAAGTCAGAAGTTATTCAATCAAGGTGACTTCTGTAACTGCCACACCCTCTAGAAGTGTTTACATAGAAGAGAGATCTCATTAGAATGAACCTTGGCTTAAATAAGATTAAGCTGGGAGTGAGCAAAACAACAAAACTCCCAGATTAGCTAAACATGTCCTCCAACACACCATGATTTTCATGCTTTTGGTTCAATGAATGCTGTTTGGGTCCTGCAGTGCTGGGAATACCTAGACAGCCTGGGTAGTGCTTGGGGACTCCAGGGTCACATCTGGCAGTGGTCAGGGGTCTCCAGGGCTGCAGCCAGCAACGTTCTGGGAACCAATTTGTGCTGGGAATCAAACCTTGGTTGGGTACATGCTAACCATTGTATTAGCTCCTGCCCCTCTGCTATTACTTTATTCCCATCATTTTTCAGGGTCCTAACATTTCTGGTCATTCCTGTTTTATTTCACATCTTATTTATGGTCTCCACGTGTTCTCATGATAAAATATTCAGTATGACTTTATTCATTTGTTTCTCAATGATTTACTTTGTCATTTCCTATGGTGAATATTTCAATTTGCTTCCAATTTTGCTGAACACCTTCATTCCTTTAACTCTTTTGGATTACTAAGTTAGATTCCTTTAATTCTGAGCATTGCTTTTCTTTTTTAATTGAATCACCATGAGATAGATGGTTACAAAGGTGTTCATGATCGGGTTTCAGTCACCTGATCATGAACAGTGTTCCAACACCCATACCCCGACTAGTGCACATTTCACAATACCAATATCCCAATGTCCCCCAAAACCCATGGGTCTCTTTCAGTGAGGACACAGATACATCCTTTAAGAAGAGTGTAATTAAGGGTCAGAAGACAATGACATTTTCATTCAGTCCAAATAACTAAATGATATTAAGATGGAAAAAATTTTTATGAGAAGTTGTGAAGGTGTTTGGAATATTTGTGCAAACAAATGAACAAGCAAACCTAGTAATCTTTCAGAGCTCAGAGAAGAGCTTATGAAGTCCTTTGTAAGGAAGAAAGGATGAAAGGAAAGAAAACAGAAAATGAAACAGCTTCATAACATCACCCCAAGGGTAATATTAAGCTGGAGGTTGTACCAGGGGAAGGGGATTGTTGGATGTCAGGCCTAGCTAGTTTGGGAGCTTTGCTGTCTTATCCACTCACAGCTTAATCTATTTACCTGTTCTTAAGCCGGGGTTCATACTCATGAGATCTCTCTTCTATGTAAACACTGATGGAGAGTGTGGCAAGTTACAGAAGTCACCTTGACTCTGAATGAGTATCTTCTGACTTATTATTATACATATACTAAGACTTCTATGTATCTAGATTGGGCACAGCTCCTCTTTTATATCCACTTTGGACTCAGCGTGGGACAGTTAGAATTTACCAGGAGACCACCACCCTGGCTATGTTGAGACTATTGTTTAAGATTATAGGAAGAATCATACTAGTTTGCCCTCAAGCAGGTGAGTGTGACCCTTTTCAGTATAAGATACTCAGAATCACCTGGTGCAGATAGTAAGAAGGGCCTTTGGGTACTATCTAGATTACATGAAAACCCATGAAATTAAGATGTATTACTTTATACCAGCCCCCTCCAGTATTTTACATAAGAGATAATCCCAGAAGAAGGGATTAGTCCTTGGCATAATTCTTTGTTTATACCTCTAGTAGGGTGATGGCACCACCCTTCTATATTCTTCATTATCTAGAAGCTGTTTAGGGTTCTTTGTTGACATGGACCCTCCCTGAAGATAGGATAACTTTTTGTGTCCCTTTATAAAGGGACTGACTTGGGTACTGCTCTCTCTCTTTGGTAGGACTCCTCCCTGGCGGGCTCCTCTTTTTGTGCAACTCCTCTCTGTGGGATCCTCTTTGGTAGAACTCTCTCTGGTGGAATCCTCTTTGGTAGGAGACTTGCACACTCATGTTTGGTCTAAGTTCTGACCAGAGCTAGAGCTCTTTCATTATATTGGATTGTGGTGGTAGAGCTTTTGTGCTGTTAACAGCCTTTTTGGAACTGTGCCGGACTTCGTGAGTTTTCATTCGTTCTCCATGGCCTCAAGAGGTAGAAGAAAGGTAGAAGAGAACTATGTCCTGATACTGTTGGGGACCCCAGCGGCCCTCCCAACAGGGTATAACATGAGTTTACTCATGAGGCCCTAATTCAATCTCCAGTGCACATACCTCAAGCACAACAAGGTGTAGTTATGGAGGCCCTGTCTCTGCAAGGCAGGTAGGTGATGGAAAATAGGTAATAGACAGCAAACAGCCAGTGATTAGTGTGAGGTAATGGAGACAGGATACAGGATGAACAGGGAGAGCAATATCAATAGACTACCCAGTGGCAGAAAAGCCTAATTACAGCAATGAGAAAATATTCCAGAAATTATGATGGACTGCATGGTTTCCCTTTTACATCAGGGCAGTGAGCACAAGCCAGTTGCAGGTATCACTGAGCGACTGCCTCATACATTCATTAGGACAGTTTAACATATCAAAACCACGCACACTGGTGCCTTGTCTATTTCACAGCCACCACAAGACAGCAGTCAGAACCTCTGGCCCAAGGATTTATTTCCTTCCACTGGGAGAGGAGAATGAAAGGCAAAAGGGGAAAAAATGGGAACTAAGCAATAAAAGGCAAAATGGAGGCTAAACAGATAGCATGGGCAGAGGCTCATCTCATGCATTTGTAGAAAAAATAAGCTTTGGTAGAAGAAATTGTAGCAAAATGTTTCCCAATCTGAGGATTGGCCATATACATATATATATATATATATATATATATATATATATATATATATATATATATATATGGTCTATATATATGTGCATTTGTAGACTCCACTTTGTTTTTCTTTTTGCTTTTTTGGGGGTCACATCAGCAATGCTCAGGGTTACTCCTGGCTCTTTGCTCAGGAAATTTAGTCCCTGGCGGTGCTCAGGGGGGCCATATAGAATGCGGGAATCGAACCCAGGTCGGCCGCATGCAAGGCAAATGCCCTACCCCCTGTGCTATTGCTCCGATCCGTAGTCTCCACTTTGATCCCTGACACCACATGGTCCTTTCAGCATAACCAGGTGCAAACCTAAGGCCTTCAAACATCCCTGGTGACTCGGAAGCCCCAAGCACTGAGCATCTCTGGGGTGATCCTGAAGGCAACTGAACACCTCTGGACTGTTCAGTGTACCCCTGGCACTGCAGGACCCTGTGGCACCTATTCTTAGTCCATCACATTAAGCCTAAAGGACAGCTGGCCAAGAATCAATAGAAGGGATCCCAGGTGGGACCTCAGGTCTCCCAGTAGCACTTGGAAGCTCTCCCAGAAAGGAAGCAAAATGAACGTAGTTGTGGTGTTCCCCTTTTGGACCCCACTGCCTACAGGTGCCAGAGTCTCTCTGCTGTTTTCCCTTTTCCTTAATCCAACAGTCTCTTTGACCTAAACTGGATGCTTGAATTTATTTTCCTTTTTAAAGAAACAAACAGTCCTTTATACTCCTTACACAAAAACTGTTTCTGGATAAAGCCCAAGAATCAGGGGCAGGGTTGTGGGTGTTGTGTGGATGCGGCAGCTTTGTATACTTGGGCTCTCATACTCCAACTCCCCAGACAGGTTGGTCGAGGATCACTCTGGGCACCCCGAGCACCCGGTCCATCCCCATCACCACCTACCCACCCTGTTACTGCTTACCTATCCATCCATCCATCCATCCCTCCGTCCTCTATCTCTCCATCCCTCAATCCCTCCATCCCTCCCATCCCTCCACCCACCCACCCCACCATCCACCCATCCAAGTAACCATCCCTCCATCCATCTGATCCATCCATCCATCCATCCACCATCCACTTACCCACCCACCCACTTATCCATCCATCCATCCATCCATCCATCCACCTATGCATCCATCATCTATCCACCCACCTACCCATCCAACTATGCACCCACCCATCCATTCCCAAAAAGATAACAAAACAGTCTGCAAAAAGCCTGATAGAGTTCCTATTAACCCCAATCAACACAATTAAGAAACCCAGAAGCCCTGAAATATGGATGTTTAAAAAACTGAGAGCCCAAGCACACAAAACCTCTCAACTCTACCCAAAGAATCTAAAAGTGACAGAGCAGGATGTTCATTGAAATGAAGAGAACAATAGAAGAAAATGTAAGAAAACTTTAATCAGAAGTCACTGAATCAAAGAACTTAGTAGAATAATAATAAAAGTAAACCAGAGAGCACAACGGAGGGGAACAATATTACTGAAGAGAGAGGGTAAACATTCGGCGTAGAAGAACAAGATTCAAAATTATCCATAAAAAAACCGGAAGGTAAAATCAATGAAGAAAGCATCAGAAATTTAAGGAGCCACAAGAAAAACAATATCTTAATTGTCCCAGGTGACATGAAAGAGAAAAGAAATATAAGCTTTGGTAGAAGAAATTAGTAGTATGCTCTTAACCAAATCTGAAATTGACTATATATATAAAGGCACAAACAGGGCCAAACATAAAATCAATACAAACAGCAAATCATTGAGACACACTATGAGTTAAAAGTGACAAGTGTCAACTATAGACAGTATAAGCCCAAAAACAACAAGAACAAAAAAAACATTACCTACAGAGCAGCCTCTCTGAAATTTATAACAGATCATTCAAGAAACACTCAAAGGGGGTATGATACAACCAACATATAGAATGAAATAGGCATTCAAAAAAAATCTAAGAGCTGGAAGCTTCATTCAAGTCTGAAGAAGCAATAAAAAACCTCACACGACAAACTGAAGCTAAAGAAGCTCTATGAACTCTAAACAGAGTATTTTAATACATGCTGAACAGGTTTTAGAAGCTAAATAATAAGCTAAAGAAATGGGGATTATACTAATATATAGGAATCTGCACAAAGTAATAGCTACTTCAAAAATTTCCTTAAAATTAAATGGCCTGAATTCACAATACAAGCACACCAAGTGGCTGGATGGATCAGAAAAATTGAACCAATGGGGAGAAAAAGGGAAAGAAAGCCAAACCAAGCTTAGTCTGCTGCTTCATATGAATTTCGTATGTGTTCATGAAACATAAAGTCATCATAATAGATAAGGGCTCAAGACAAAAGATTGAAGAAACCATCATATAGGTAGTGACAGATTAAAAGGC